>NW_026465971.1:0-14186 GCF_026875155.1 Cherax quadricarinatus
AAAAAAAATCTAATTAATTTTATTAGATTAATTTAAATTTTGAAAATCAATTAACCACTTTTTGGATACTAATCTATTAATGAATGCTAATCTTCGAATTATTATTTTTGCAATTATAAATTCTTTAGTAGTATAAAAAAAAAAAGAAATATGCTCAATTTATGATACAGTGAATATAATGCACACCGAGAAAGCTAATTATTCCATAACATAAAGTTCTAAGTGGTGTCAATAATATTACGAATCGACTAAAGATTGAAGACAATACAATGTTCGAAATACAAATTAAACCAAAATTATTTAGATAAAATCGATAAAATCTGGTAATTTTTTTTTTGAAGACAATACAATGTATGATATGTAAATTAAATTCCTTCAATTAACCAAAGTTATTTAGATTAAATCTTGTCAACATTGTAAACATAGTATAAAATAATAATTGTTTTTTCTGAAGACAATAAAATGTACGAAATACAAATTAAATTCCTTCAGTTAACCAAAATTATTTAAATTAAATTTATATGTAGTCCACACAAATACAAAGTTTAGAGTTGAGTTTTTCCTTATTAATAAATATTTACAGTCTTAATCAAGGGAACTATTTCTTTAACTATTTCATTACATTTGATGTTCTCTAGGATATTGAAACTGTCATCATTCTTCATATCAGTCCTATATTTTAAGAAATGCTTAATTTCACGTTGGATAATTTCAGGCACCTTGTGTAGTACTATGCCAAACTTCTATACTAGCAACTTCATGTTTGATAGCCTTGATAGTCTTAGGTACCTGGTCATCTAGTATGTCTAGTACGAGGTGCACCAGCCCAATCCCAACACCACCACGTATCAAAACAATGTTGTACTTCGGCATATTGGTTTTAAATGTCTGGGTATATAGCACAACTAGGTGTCCAATTACAAGTCGACTAAAGATATATATAGCGAGTGTGAGATAAACTGAAGCAGAAACTGGGTGGAGTTGTACCACATTCTTTTTTAACAGTGGCTAGTGGTTTTTTATTTTTATCATCAACTTAAAGAAATTTATTGAATATTATGTAGTATTGAAGTCAATGATATTACGAGTTAGTTAATTAAAAAAAAATAAGGTGCACTCAAATATCAGAATATGTTCGAATGTAGAACTTCTCCCTTAGAAATATTTTTTATTTAAATCTTTTTATATTTAAAAGTTTCAAATTTTCTATAACATTTTCATGAATTTTTGAGTAAAATTTTGTTGGTTTTACATTTTTCATTATCAAATAAAATTATCTAATATTTTACTGGGTTTAATATTGAGATAATATGTTGAATATTATTGCACATGGAATAATATATGGTAATAAACAAATGTTGCAATGTAGATTTATATTTAATATTTTCATCCATTTTATATATATCTTTTAAATTCTCCTTTTTCAGCTAAACTATGAAATATTTTCCAATAAAAGGGTCCATCCTTTAGGACCATAAAATTGGGAAATTTGGGGACATGCATCTGTATTATATATAGTGTAATGAAGTGACCCAGGAAAAGTATTTCTTTTTTCAATTATTTCAAAATGAGGATAAAGCTATTTCATCTGCATCTAGTTTACAAATTTAAGATCAGCTAGGGTTTCTACTCCTTTATCTTCAAATTATTTAAATGAAGCTTTTGTAAATATAATTGGCGACTTTCTTCATTTTCATGTATGTTTCAAGAGCAAAAACTTCTGATGGAATTGGGGTTATTTTTCAATGTCAATAATATTTTGAATTTCTTTTAAAAATATATTATGAAATTCAATAGGTGAACTTTAGAATATTTTTCTGTTTCTCTTCATTTAGCAATTAAATGTACTACTGTTGGTAAAGTATGAAAAAAAACTAGATCTAAGTATATCATTAGCTTTTTTTAAATTTAATTATCTTTAACATTTTTATATTTAGGATGTATAATTTTTAAAAAATCACTTAATATAACAGAAAAAAATTTGAAAATAAATGTAGGTAAGCATAAAATTGATGGAAAATTTTGATTATTTTCTTTATTGGGAAAAAAGTTTTAAAATTAAAAAAGGGATTGGCCTTTACCTTTCATTTTTTATTCATTAAAAAATTATCAATATTGGTAAAGTAACAACATTAATTTTTTTTCATTCTCTTGGTTGGTAATTTTTGTTGATTTTTTTTTATCTTATGATGATTTGGGTGTTCATTAAATGAGATGATCAGGACAGGGAAATGGTTTTTTCTTTAAACCCATTCGTTTTTCGTTTAAGTCTTCTTCTTCAGTGGAGTAAAATCATTTTCAATTTTAAAAATCTGACGAATTTTTCTCTAGTTTTTCCTTAATTTCGTTAGCAATCATTTACATGTCACTTGTTCTAAAAATTTTAATTTTCTAAAAAATGAGCAGCATTCACTAATTGAATAACATAGTTTTATTTTTCAGTTTGTAAAAAATTGTAATCCCCAAAAAGAAATGTTTATTAAGCGAAGTAGCATTGTCATAATCTAAAGGAAAAATAGATGGTGGATTTTCTGTATAATATTTACAGTAGTCTATAACCATTTTCAAAATAGGTGTATTTATGTTATCATATGGAATTACTTCATCATCACTACTAGCTTCAATGCAATTTATCATTTCACTCAATAAATTACTCATATAGGCAACTTTTGTATCCAGAATGAAAATATCACCATCACTACTTTTCAGTTTCAATGTTTCCATTGTTATTTTTGGGTTGATGATGATCTTGATCTCTAGCTTCACTCCTTGCTCTTTTATATAAATGATTAAAAAAAAATTATGATTCAGTGTAAAAATTTGTTCGTAAGTAACTTGAATCTATCTGAAAACAAAAATCTACTCGTAGAGAAATATATTAAAATTTTAAAATATATATATAATATATTTATATATTAATATATATTATATATATATTTATATATATATATATATATATGTCATGCCTAATAAGCAGATGACTTTAATTTAGAAAGGGCTTTGTAGAAAGAAGTTAAAATTAATCAATCCATTAGACTATATATATAAGCAATATAGTTCAATTGACTGACTAATGTAAAAATTTTATAATATTTAATTCTTTACTAAAGACATATTTGTATAAATACTTTTTATTTATTTTCAGATAAATTTCTGAATAGAAATGGATTTTATAACAATAGATATGGTAGTTAAAAATACTACTACTACTACTACTACTATTGAGAGTTTGAATAGAAGATCTAAGAAATTTAATTCATATAGAAGTTTAAGATTTGAAAAAGAACGGTTAGATACATTTATCGAATGGCCAATAGAAGAATGGGTGAAACCAAGTGAATTGGCACGTGATGGGTTTTTTTATTTAAGAACAGATGATAAATGTGTTTGTGTTTTTTGTAAGGGTATTTTAACAAAATGGGAAGAGAATGATATGCCAAGAGGTGAACATAAGCGACATTTTCCTCACTGTCCATTTACAGTGGACCCCCGCATAGCGAACTTAATCCGTGCAAGAGGGCTGGTTGTTATGCGAAATGTTCGCTATGCGAATTAATTTTCCCCATAAGAAATAATGGAAATAAAATTAATCCGTGCAAGACACCCAAAAGTATGAAAAAAAATTTTTTTTACCACAAAAAAATGTTAATTTTAGTACACACAAACTGAAAAAGGCATGCACAATTACATGACACTTACTTTTATTGAAGATCTGGTGATGATTGATGGGATGGGAGGAGGGGAGGAGAGAGAGTGTTAGTGTTTAGAAGGGGAATCCCTTCCATTAACACTTGAGGAGGCAAGTCCTTTTCCGGGGTTACTTCCTTTTTTCTTTTAATGCCACTAGGACCAGCTTCAGAGTCACTGGACTTTTTCTGTCCATAGAGCTCTGTACCTCCCGTTCCTTTACGATTTGTCTAAAATGGGCCATAACATTGTCCATTGAAATAGTCACCAGCACCCTTGCAACAGCTGTGTCAGGGTGATTTTAAATCCATAAAGGTTTGCGTTCAACCCACTGTGCACACATTTCCTTAATTTTTGAAGTAGGCACAATGGATTCCACAACTGGCATAGGCTTCTCAGGGTTAGCCCCAAACCCTTCAAAATCTTTCTTAATTTCCATACTAATTCTCACCCCTTTTTACCACAGGGTTGGCACTAGAAAGCTTTCTTGGGGCCCATGGTCACTTATTTTCAACAAACAGAACCGAAAACACTGTAATAATACGAAATATTCCGAGTGTATGCTTGAATGTTACCGCGGAGGCTAGCTGGTAAACAATGGGACAGGCGGCACATGTGAGGCTGGCTGAGGCCGCACATTGGACGCGTCTCCGACGAAGTTCGCTGAGCGGGTTTTTGTCTACTATGCGGGGCAAAATTTTAGCGATCAAAGCGTTCGCTATGCGGAATGTTCGCTATGCAAGGCGTTCGCTATGCGGGGGTCCACTGTATAATGAATGAACCTGTAGGAAATGTTTCACTTGAAAATGGGGAAATAATCTCAAGAATATCAGAATTAGCCTTATATGATGAGAGTAATGATAATAGATTTGTATTTAAATAATTTTTATTGGATGTAATTGATTTTCCCAATATTATTCCAAGACATATGCCAGGATCTTATGCAGAATGTATGGGACCCGATGATGATGATGATGGTATGTTAGGAGGAGGTGAAATGTTAGAATTATTTAAATATACTTTACCCTATCGAAATGACTATCACAAGTATAAGAGTAGACTTAAAAGTTTTAGAGGGTGGCCTAACAATCTTAAACAAAGAACAGAACAACTAGCTGAAGCAGGATTTTTCTATCATAATTTAAGTGATCATGTACAAAGTTTTTATTGTGGAGGTGGATTACGTAACTGGGAAGCTGAAGATATCCCTTGGAATGAAGATGCACGATGGTATCCTAAATGTAATTTTGTAATAGTAAATAAAGGAAAAGAGTTTATAAATAGGATTAAACAAGAAAAACCTCCATATATTCACAGTTATCCTACTGTTAATTTTATAGTTAAATCTAGACTAACAGAGAATGATTTGAATGCTTTAATGAAATAAGATATTATAAAGTCTGCAATTGCAATGAATTATTCCCCAGACAAAGTAAAAAAAGTGCTTAAAAAAAAGCTTGTAAAAACTGGATTACCCTTTTTTAATATTGAAAATTGCATTTCAGAAATTGTTAACATATCATACATAGACAAATTTCCTAACTGTGATGGATCAGTTTTAAACCAAAAAAAATATTAATAATTTAATAGAATTGTTTTTTTTACCATGCTCACACATGGTTGTATGCATGAATTGTTCTAAATAGTTAAAAAATTGTCCAATTTGTAGAAGTGTTATAAGATATACAATAAAACCAATAAAATCTTAATATTATTTATATTTTTTATTTCCTTTCCTTAAGTTTTTTTTAGTGCAGTAGTGTTACTATTTTTTTAAATAAATTTAATAACATAATGAATATAAATATCAATTTTTTTTTTTTACTAAATATTATTTTTGTTTATGATGAAAAGTAAAAAACAACAACATAATTGTAAAAATTAAATAATTATTTATTATCTTTTAAAAACCCCCCTTGGAAAGATAAAAATTGATCACAATGAATACCATACTTTGAAATATTTTTATAAATACTGACAATGTTTTAAGTTTATTTCCCAAAGAAGCATTTATAGAATTAGTTTTACAGGGAAAAATGGCAAAATGTACAATTAATTAATTATTGAGTGTAGCTTAGAAGAAGAAGAGGAAGAATATTATAATGAAGAAACATATATAATATCTAGAATTCCTACTAAATGTTATATAAGAGTAAAAGATACTTTAGAAAAAGAGAAAAAATACCAAGTACTTTTTCTTCACCCCTCCTAGTTTAATAGTGAAATAGTATATGAAATAGTAAAAAATTTTAAAGGAAGAAAAATTGTATATAAAAAAGATAATATTTTAACAACAAAAGTATTAAATAAGGTTATTACTTCTAGAGGTTTTAATAAACTTCCTAAAAAAAAGTGTAATAATTTGAAATTTTTTATTAGAAAGTAAAAAAATAATGAAAAATATAATAACTCGATCTTATCTAATTATTGTATAATTTTGAATTTTTTTTATTATTAGCTATTAGTATAATAACAAGTATAATGAAATATATTATAAAAATAATCAACCAATAATTTTTGCAACTTTTATTAATAATGGTTATATAATTTTTTTCTTTACCAAATTGTTTTTATTATAATTAACTATTGCAATACCTGTTTTACTTAAAAACGATCCATTCTCACATTGATATATTATATTTATAATCATAAATAAAAATCCATTTTCACTCTTGCTCTTTCATTATGAAAATTATACGAATTTAAAGTTTTGTGATAATTGCACATACATAACATATATTTTTATTTATCTTTCTCTTATTAGGATTTCATCATCTTTAGCAACAAAAGGATGATAACTAGGATGATGAAATTTTTTTTCAATTTTATTAAATTCATCAATATCTGCAATACTAAAAATTTTTTGAAACACAGGTTTTTTCACATAATTTATGTTTAAAAAAATTTCTTCTTACTAGAGAAATACCACCACCATCATTATTACCTGAATATTCATTCTTTAAATAGTATCTAAAACATCCAATGCATTTATCATTATATTCTTCTAAGAGATAAATAATTGGTAATATGTTTTGGTTTTCTGAAGATTTTACATTTTCTATTATATGAAATGTGTTTTTAATAAATTGAAGATGTGAAATTGGATATTGATTATACCATTTTATTAATTTAGAAAAAATATTTTCTAACTGTGTATAAGTAGAAATACTTTTTAAATGACTTGTAAATTCATATTCACTCTCAAATCCCAAATCTATAAGTAAACTTTTAAAAAAAAATTTATATTTGTAAAATAAATAATGTGGATAGTTTGTTTGAATATAAAGTCTGTTTAAATGTATGAGAGCTTGTAAATAGATCAGTTTCATCACCAAGAGAAATAATACAATATGATTATAGATTGATTCAAATTTTTTATTATCATATAAATTTGAAAGAGTATTATTTATTTTATTAGATAATGATAAACCTATTTTTGTTTTTAATTTTATATTTTCAAACTCTCTGTTCATCATATCATAACTATTAGTAAAATATTTTTTTTCTTTTAACGAATTATCAATATTGTTAAAGTCCAAGTCCATTACTTGAGCATGAAAATTAGCTAATATTTCTTGTATAATAATATCAATGTCTTCATGTAAATTAGTGTCCATTTTTTATATAAAAATATGATAAAAATTTTAAAATTTATTAAGTATGAAAATATTTTCTATAATAGTAAGCAATTATTATAGAAAATATAATAAAAAATAATATTATTATGAACTGACAATAGTTTTTTGAAGGTGGTGATACTTTATTAACAATCTTACCATTAACTATTGCAAGACCTATTTTACTTAATAATGACCCATGTTCACATCTGTATAAATATTTAGAATCATGAGTACAATTAAATACTTTAGAATCAGATACATGATTTGTTAAATCATTTATTAGAAAATCGTTTATTAGTCATATAATTATGATAATTACACACTCCAAAACATCTATTAAATAACGGTTCATTGCAATATTTATTGCAATGAAGGTAAAGATCAAGATGATGATTTCTTTCATCTTCAATTTTATTAAATTCATCAATGTCACTACAAGTAAATTCATAAAAATCTCGAGGTTTATCACATAATTTATGCAAAAATATACCTCTAATTAAAGGACCACCTGTATTCTTTAAATAATATCTAAAATATCCAATATTTTTTTCATTATATGTTTTAAGATTTAATTTATAAGAAGGAATATTAAATAAATCTTTAATTATTAAATAGCTTCGAACCTATTTTTGTTTTTAATGCTATGGAATCAAATTTGTGTTCTATATTATTATATAAATTAATAAAAGAATTTATTTTGTTTTATATCATTATTAATTGATAATCAAATGTAGCTAATTCTTCTTTTATAATATAAACAACATCATTTTGTAAATTTGTATTCATCTTTTTTTCTTTTTTAATAAATCTGATAATGTATATTCAGTTCATTAAGAAATGAGAACCCCTGAAATTACTCATTTCTTTATATATATATATATATTATATATATATATATATATATTATATATATATATATATATATATATATATATATATATATATAATAATATACAATTATTATAGAAAATATAATAAAAAATAATTATTATGAAAAGGCAATATTTTTTGGGAAAAGGTGATTCTTTATTAGCAGCAATCTTGCCATTAACTATTGCAAGGCCCTATTTTACTTAATAATGACCCATTTCACATCTGTATAAATATTTAGAATCCTGAGCATAATCAATTACTTTAGGATCCCACACATGATTTGTTAAATTCTTATCAGAGAATCATTTTTATTCATATAATTATGATAATTACATACTCCAAAACATCTATTAATTTGTGATTCATTACGGCAAATTTTGCTGTGGCTTAGATAACAAAACCCAGAAGATGATTCTTTCATCTTCAATTTTATTAAATTCATCAATGTCACTACAAGTAAATTCATGAAAATCCCAGATTTATTTACATAATTTATGCAAAAATATACCTCTAATTAAAGGACCACCTGAATTCTTTAAATAATATCTAAAACATCCAATATTTTTTTCGTTTTTTTCATTTATTTTATAAAAAGAAACATTAACGTTAAATAAATCTCTAAGGAAATAAAGATAAGTGGGATATTTATCATAAATTTTTCTTAATTTTATTATAATTTTATTTTTTTCTAATTCATACCTATTATTTTTTATATAATTTGTAAAAGAAGATTCACTCTCAAATTCCAAATCTTCAAGCAAACTTTTAACAATATTTTTATATTCATAAAATAAATAATGGGGATAGGTAGTTTGAATGCAAAGTCTTATGTAGGTATCTGAACTTGTAAACTGATCATTTTCATCACCACATAAAAATAATATAATATTATTATAAATAGTTTCAAATTGTTCATTATTATATAAATTTAAAAATGTATTTTTTATTTTGTTAAATAACTTCGAACCTATTTCTGTTTTTAAATCTATGGAATCAAGTTTTTGTTCTATATTATTATATAAATTAATAAAAAAATTTTTTTGGTTTATATCATTATATAAAATTTTTAAAGTTAAAGTCCATTAATTGAGCATGAAATGTTGTTAATCCTTCTTTTATAATATAATCAACATCATTTAGTAAATCAGTATCCATTTTTTTAATCAGGGTTTTTAAAAAGATGGGAAAATCTTGAAACATACAGGAAGTTGCTAGATTTTAAAAACTGCTGCTCCTTGATGGTTAGTTGTTTTTTTTTAAAAAAAATGGTGTGTTCTGTTCTTCCAGTACAAGGATGGGTATTGACTGTACTACTACTCGATTTTTCTGTACTGAGGCTATTATCAGGCAAGTGAAGGTTAGTTTACATCAATTCTATATTTTTATACACACATTGAAGGATGGAGGCTACTGACTGCATCATTATATTTAATACATTATTTGTTATTATCTCTTCTAGTAACTGTGTCTCTCCATTATACTTAATCATCATTTGTTATCTCTTCCAGTAAACTGTACCTCTTCAGTATGACAGAAGAAAATATTCTTCAATTTTGAAAATGAAGAATTATTCTGTCTCTGGTATAAGATGGATGAACAGTATACTCAAGTGAATATAACATACCAATTCAATAAGTATTATGACCAAGAACATTTCTTCAACTATGTGACTGTTGACTCCAATACTGAGGAATATAAAAGTATTCTTAATGTAGACTTATTTGTAAGTATGTTTCAATACAGAAGAATATACAAGTGTTTCAAGTTTTTGTAATTTTTTTTTTTAGTGTAGGATATGAATATATATATATATATATATATATATATATATATATATATATATATATATATATATATATATTTATTTTTTTTTTATTATCACACCGGCCGATTCCCACCAAGGCAGGGTGGCCCGAAAAAGAAAAACTTTCACCATCATTCACTCCATCACTGTCTTGCCAGAAGGGTGCTTTACACGACAGTTTTTAAACTGCAACATTAACACCCCTCCTTCAGAGTGCAGGCACTGTACTTCCCATCTCCAGGACTCAAGTCCGGCCTGCGCGTTTCCCTGAATCCCTTCATAAATGTTACTTTGCTCACACTCCAACAGCACGTCAAGTATTAAAAACCATTTGTCTCCATTCACTCCTATCAAACACGCTCAAGCATGCCTGCTGGAAGTCCAAGCCCCTCGCACACAAAACTCCTTTACCCCCTCCCTCCAACCCTTCCTAGGCCGACCCCTACCCCGCCTTCCTTCCACTACAGACTGATACACTCTTGAAGTCATTCTGTTTCGCTCCATTCTCTCTACATGTCCGAACCACCTCAACAACCCTTCCTCAGCCCTCTGGACAACAGTTTTGGTAATCCCGCACCTCCTCCTAACTTCCAAACTACGAATTCTCTGCATTATATTCACACCACACATTGCCTCAGACATGACATCTCCACTGCCTCCAGCCTTCTCCTCGCTGCAACATTCATCACCCACGCTTCACACCCATATAAGAGCGTTGGTAAAACTATACATCTCATACATTCCCCTCTTTGCCTCCAAGGACAAAGTTCTTTGTCTCCACAGACTCCTAAGTGCACCACTCACTCTTTTTCCCTCATCAATTCTATGATTCACCTCATCTTTCATAGACCCATCCGCTGACACGTCCACTCCCAAATATCTGAATACGTTCACCTCCTCCATACTCTCTCCCTCCAATCTGATATTCAATCTTTCATCACCTAATCTTTTTGTTATCCTCATAACCTTACTCTTTCCTGTATTCACCTTTAATTTTCTTCTTTTGCACACCCTACAAATTCATCCACCAATCTCTGCAACTTCTCTTCAGAATCTCCCAAGAGCACAGTGTCATCAGCAAAGAGCAGCTGTGACAACTCCCACTTTGTGTGTGATTCTTTATCTTTTAACTCCACGCCTCTTGCCAAGACCCTCGCATTTACTTCTCTTACAACCCCATCTATAAATATATTAAACAACCACGGTGACATCACACATCCTTGTCTAAGGCCTACTTTTACTGGGAAAAAATTTCCCTCTTTCCTACATACTCTAACTTGAGCCTCACTATCCTCGTAAAAACTCTTCACTGCTTTCAGTAACCTACCTCCTACACCATACACTTGCAACATCTGCCACATTGCCCCCCTATCCACCCTGTCATACGCCTTTTCCAAATCCATAAATGCCACAAAGACCTCTTTAGCCTTATCTAAATACTGTTCACTTATATGTTTCACTGTAAACACCTGGTCCACACACCCCCTACCTTTCCTAAAGCCTCCTTGTTCATCTGCTATCCTATTCTCCGTCTTACTCTAATTCTTTCAATTATAACTCTACCATACACTTTACCAGGTACACTCAACAGACTTATCCCCCTATAATTTTTGCACTCTCTTTTATCCCCTTTGCCTTTATACAAAGGAACTATGCATGCTCTCTGCCAATCCCTAGGTACCTTACCCTCTTCCATACATTTATTAAACAATTGCACCAACCACTCCAAAACTATATCCCCACCTGCTTTTAACATTTCTATCTTTATCCCATCAATCCCGGCTGCCTTACCCCTTTCATTTTACCTACTGCCTCACGAACTTCCCCCACACTCACAACTGGCTCTTCCTCACTCCTACAAGATGTTATTCCTCCTTGCCCTATACACGAAATCACAGCTTCCCTATCTTCATCAACATTTAACAATTCCTCAAAATATTCCTTCCATCTTCCCAATACCTCTAACTCTCCATTTAATAACTCTCCTCTCTATTTTTAACTGACAAATCCATTTGTTCTCTAGACTTTCTTAACTTGTTAATCTCACTCCCAAAACTTTTTCTTATTTTCAACAAAATTTGTTGATAACATCTCACCCACTCTCTCATTTGCTCTCTTTTTACATTGCTTCACCACTCTCTTAACCTCTCTCTTTTTCTCCATATACTCTTCCCTTCTTGCATCACTTCTACTTTGTAAAAACTTCTCATATGCTAACTTTTTCTCCCTTACTACTCTCTTTACATCATCATTCCACAATCGCTCCTCTTCCCTCCTGCACCCACTTTCCTGTAACCACAAAACTTCTGCTGAACACTCTAACACTACATTTTTTAAACCTACCCTATACCTCTTCGACCCCATTGCCTATGCTCTCATTAGCCCATCTATCCTCCAATAGCTGTTTATATCTTACCTAACTGCCTCCTCTTTTAGTTTATAAACCTTCACCTCTCTCTTCCCTGATGCTTCTATTCTCCTTGTATCCCATCTACCTTTTACTCTCAGTGTAGCTACAACTAGAAAGTGATCTGATATATCTGTGGCCCTCTATAAACATGTACATCCTGAAGTCTACTCAACAGTCTTTTATCTACCAATACATAATCCAACAAACTACTGTCATTTCGCCCTACATCATATCGTGTATACT
This sequence comes from Cherax quadricarinatus, assembly GCF_026875155.1. NCBI lineage: Eukaryota > Metazoa > Arthropoda > Malacostraca > Decapoda > Parastacidae > Cherax > Cherax quadricarinatus. The sequence continues at coordinate 12,638 of NW_026465971.1, forward strand.
TATTTATCCTCTTTTTCTTAAAATATGTATTACCTATAACTAAACCCCTTTCTATACAAAGTTCAATCAAAGGGCTCCATTATCATTTACACCTGGCACCCCAAACTTACCTACCACACCCTCTCTAAAAGTTTCTCCTACTTTAGCATTCAAGTCCCCTACCACAATTACTCTCTCACTTGGTTCAAAGGTTCCTATACATTCACTTAACATCTCCCAAAATCTCTCTCTCTCCTCTGCATTCCTCTCTTCTCCAGGTGCATACACGCTTATTATGACCCACTTCTCGCATCCAACCTTTACTTTAATCCACATAATTCTTGAATTTACACATTCATATTCTCTTTTCTCCTTCCATAACTGATCATTAACAATACTGCTACCCCTTCCTTTGCTCTAACTCTCTCAGATACTCCAGATTTAATCCCATTTATTTCCCCCCACTGAAAACTCTCCTACCCCCTTCAGCTTTGTTTCGCTTAGGGCCAGGACATCCAACTTCCTTTCATTCATAACATCAGCAATCATCTGTTTCTTGTCATCCCCCACTACATCCACGCACATTTAAGCAAACCCAGTTTTTAAAGTTTTTCTTCTTCTCTTTTTTAGTAAAATTTTATACAGGAGAAGGGGTTACTAGCCCATTGCTCCCCGGGATTTTAGTCGCCTCATACGACACGCATGGCTTACGGAGGAAAGATTCTTTTCCACTTCCCATGGACAATAGAAGAAATAAAAAAGAACAAGAGCTATTTAGAAAAAGGAGAAAAACCTAGATGTATGTATATATATATATGCATGTGCGTGTCTGTGAAGTGTGACCAAAGTGTTAGTAGGAGTAGCAAGATATCCCTGTTATCTTAGCGTGTTTATGAGACAGAAAAAGAAACCAGCAATCCTACCATCATGCAAAACAATTACAGGTTTTTGTTTCACAGTCATCTGGCAGGACGGTAGTACTTCCCTGGGTGGTTGCTGTCTACCAACCTACTACCTATATATAATATATATATATATATATATATATATATATATATATATATATATTATATATATATATATATATTTTGCTTTAATATATATTTTTTTACTAAAATGTGTTATTATTTATTTTACATAGCACATGGGGAGAAAATCTCTTATAAGTAACAATACTATGGAATGGACCAAATGCAAGAATTGTAATATAATTATCAAAAGCAACAATACCATGGAATGGATCAAATGCAGCAAAGAATGTAACATTTTTCGTAAGTTAATTAAAGTTTGGTATAATATTTACATTATAAATTTATTTTTAACTGAATTTAGACTGTACACTAATACAAGTAAGTAATCAGTAATTTTTCTATTATATTTACAGCAAACTCAAGAGGAAACCAGACAATATCAGTAACAGTGCTAACAGTGTTGTTGGTTATAACATTTATAATATTAGCTAGTGTTATAGTGTATGTTTTTTCATCTCAGGAAAATCATAAATCATGAAGAAACTTCCCCTTTGGGGGAAAAATTTTATATTGAATAAATGCCAAAAAATAAAAAAAAA
>NW_026465972.1:0-13473 GCF_026875155.1 Cherax quadricarinatus
AATAAAATAAAAATACCTGGTTTTTTACCTGGAGAGAGTTCCGGGGGTCACGCCCCCGCTGCCCGGTCTGTGACCAGGCCTCCTGGTGGATCAGAGGCCTGATCAACCAGGCTGTTACTGCTGGCTGCACGCAAACCAACGTACGAGCCACAGCCCGGCTGATCAGGAACCGACTTTAGGTGCTTGTCCATGGCCAGCTTGAAGACTGCCAGGGGCTGTGGTAATTCCCCTTATGTATACTGGGAGGCAGTTGAACAGTCTCGGGCCCCTGACACTTATTGTATGGTCTCTTAACGTGCTAGTGACACCCCTGCTTTTCATTGGGGGGATGTTCCATCGTCTGCCAAGTCTTTCTGCTTTCGTAGTGAGTGATTTTCGTGTGCAAGTTCGGTACTAGTCCCTCTAGGATTTTCCAGGTGTATATAATCATGTATCTCTCCCGCCTGCGTTCCAGGAATACAGGTTAGGAACCTCAAGCGCTCCCAGTAATTGAGGTGTTTTATCTCCGTTATGCGCGCCGTGAAGGTTCTCTGTACATTTTCTAGGTCAGCAATTTCACCTGCCTTGAAAGGTGCTGTTAGTGTGCAGCAATATTCCAGCCTAGATAAAACAAGTGACCTGAAGAGTGTCATCCTGGGCTTGGCATCCCTCGTTTTGAAGGTTCTCATTATCCATCCTGTCATTTTTCTAGCAGATGCGATCGATACAATGTTATGGTCCTTGAAGGTGAGATCCTCCGACATGATCACTCCCAGGTCTTTGACGTTGGTGTTTCGCTCTATTTTGTGGCCAGAATTTGTTCTGTACTCTGATGAAGATTAATTTCCTTATGTTTACCATATCTGAGTAATTGAAATTTCTCATCGTTGAACTTCATATTGTTTTCTGCAGCCCACTGAAAGATTTGGTTGATGTCCGCCTGGAGCCTTGCAGTGTCTGCAATGGAAGACACTGTCATGCAGATTCGGGTTTCATCCAAAGACAAAAACTCGTGTCAGGAGAATTTTTTTCAGTTCTTCCTGACAAACAATATACCTCCCCTACCTTCTTCATTATACCTCACAAACAATATACCTCCACTACCTTCATTATACCTCACAAACAATATACCTCCACTACCTTCTTCATTATACCTCACAAACAATATACCTCCACTACCTTCTTCATTATACCTCACAAACAATATACCTCCACTACCTTCTTCATTATACCTCACAAACAATATACCTCCCCTACCTTCTTCATTATACCTCACAAACAATATACCTCCACTAACTTCTTCATTATACCTCACAAACAATATACCTCCCCTACCTTCTTCATTACACCTCACAAACAATATACCTCCCTTACCTTCTTCATTATACCTCACAAACAATATACCTCCCCTACCTTCTTCATTATACCACACAAACAATATACCTCCACTACCTTCTTCATTATACCTCACAAACAATATACCTACCCTACCTTCTTCATTATACCACACAAACAATATACCTCCCCTACCTTCTTCATTATACCTCACAAACAATATACCTCCCCTACCTTCTTCATTATACCACACAAACAATATACCTCCCCTACATTCTTCATTATATCTCACAAACAATATACCTCCCCTACCTTCTTCATTATACCTCACAAACAATATACCTCCCCTACCTTCTTCATTATACCTCACAACAATATACCTCCCCTACCTTCTTCATTACACCTCACAAACAATATACCTCCCCTACCTTCTTCATTATACCTCACAAACAATATACCTCCCCTACCTTCTTCATTATACCACACAAACAATATACCTCCCCTACCTTCGTCATTATACCTCACAAACAATATATCTCCCCTACCTTTTTCATTATACCACACAAACAATATACCTCCCCTACCTTCGTCATTATACCTCACAAAAAAATATATCTCCCCTACCTTTTTCATTATACCACACAAACAATATACCTCCCCTACCTTCGTCATTATACCTCACAAACAATATATCTCCCCTACCTTTTTCATTATACCTCACAAACAATATACCTCCCATACCTTCTTCATTATACCTCAAACACAATATACCTCCCCTACCTTCTTCATTATACCTCACAAACAATATACCTCCCCCACCTTCTTCATTATACCACACAAACAATATACCTCCCCTACCTTCTTAATTATACCTCACAAACAATATACCTCCCATACCTTCTTCATTATACCTCACAAACAATATACCTCCCCTACCTTCTTCATTATACCACACAAACAATATACCTCCCATACCTTCTTCATTATACCACACAAACAATATACCTCCCATACCTTCTTCATTATACCACACAAACAATATAAATCCCATACCTTCTTCATTATACCACACAAACAATATACCTCCCATACCTTCTTCATTATACCACACAAACAATATACCTCCCATACCTTCTTTATTATACCACACAAACAATATACCTCCCATACCTCCCTCATTATACCACACAAAACAATATACCTCCCATACCTTCTTCATTATACCACATAAACAATATACCTCCCATACCTTCTTCAATATACCACACAAACAATATACCTCCCATACCTTCTTCATTATACCACACAAACAATATACCTCCCATACCTTCTTCATTATACCACACAAACAATATACCTCCCATACCTTCTTCATTTATACCACACAAACAATATACCTCCCCTACCTTCTTCATTATACCACACAACAAATATACCTCCCATACCTTCTTCATTATACCTCACAAACAATATACCTCCCATACCTTCTTCATTATACCACAAACAATATACCTCCCCTACCTTCTTCATTATACCTCACAAACAATATACCTCCCCTACCTTCTTCATTATACCACACAAACAATATACCTCCCATACCTTCTTCATTATACCTCACAAACAATATACCTCCCCTACCTTCTTCATTATACCCCACAAACAACATACCTCCCCTACCTTCTTCATTATACCTCACAAACAATATACCTCCCCTACCTTCTTCATTATACAACACAAACAATATACCTCCCATACCTTCTTCATTATACCTTACAAACAATATACCTCCCCTACCTTCTTCATTATACCTCACAAACAATATACCTCCCCTACCTTCTTCATTATACCACACAAACAACATACCTCCCATACCTTCTTCATTATACCTCACAAACAATATACCTCCCATACCTTCTTCATTATACCTCACAAACAATATACCTCCCCTACCTTCTTCATTATACCTCACAAACAATATACCTCCACTACCTTCTTCATTATACCTCACAAACAATATACCTCCCCTACCTTCTTCATTATACCTCACAAACAATATACCTCCCCTACTTCTTCATTATACCTACAAACAATAATACTCCACTACCTTCTTCTATTATACCTCACAAACAATTATACCTCCCCTACCTTCTTCATTATACCTCACAAACAATATACCTCCACTACCTTCTTCATTATACCTCTGTTACGACTTAATCTTCACCGTAACAATAGGGGTACAAATAACTCCATTTTTTTGTTAGTTTTATTTTATTACCAATCATTTAGCTTCATTGGTATTTGGTTAGTGAATTAAAATAACCACAAGCAATTATAAATGAAACACTATACAGCAAGAAACCCAATCTTAAGTTCAAATTCTCATTAACAGAGTATGATAAAATAATTTCAATTAATAATATACTTTTAGAAAGGTCTAGGGGGTAATCGAAATAGTTATCTTTTATAAAGTACATAATACCCAAGCAATGGCAAAGGCAAGACTTGTATAAAGTTTTAGTTTTACACTAGGAAGCATGGGTTAAGACCCGTTCCGAGTCAGACTAGGAGCTGACTGACTCACTCAACTACTTCATATCCAGACTCAGCTCTGCCAAAGCGACGCGTGCGTCAATTCTAGACCACCAATTGGTCCACTACAGTAGTTGTGTTTTACGACATTCGTAATACCTATCCTAATAATAATATAGATATAATATTATAGTTATAATAATCAAGGGTAAAAGATATAATATACAATATAAAACATGAGAGTACTTTTGATTCAAACTGTCCACCCGATAATAAATATAGTCGAAACCTCCTGCTTTATTCTAGCTATTAATAAGTGGTTCGCGATATATTATTTACAGAACTTATATTAAACCAGGCCATTATTTGTATATAATGGGATGAAGTTAGGGCGCGTAACACCCCCCCCTCGTGACTGACCGTCAGCCATTGATTTTACTCTCTGTGGTGGGTAGCATCTGTCATAGAAGCTAGTTTGAAACAGATACAGCGTCCTACATCCATCTCTCCTCCAGCTATATTCCACAACATAATGGATCCAAAAAATACCGACTCATACCTGTTAAAAAATAAAAGGTATCTAAATAAAATTTCCAGCCTAGAGAGGGCATTCAAGCAATGATATTAGTTTTCCTTTTATAGGGAAATGGTAATAAGAAGGTTTATCTCAAAGCCCAACAAAGTATTCTGGCGTTCTTTCTTTCGATTTCAAAGAATTTAGTGAAGGTCAAAGGATTATGATTCAGAGTAGCACCGTATCTGATGGGTAAAGATCCTAAATAAACTTCAAAACTTTCTCATAGGGCAAACAACGAGAGCTAAGGCTTCTTTTTTCATATTTGAATAATTTAATCTGGTGTTTTCTTTAACTTAGAAAAAAATAAGAACGTTTGTAATAGTCAGAATATGGAGCCTTCATAAAAATTGCGCTCCCAAAGCATACGCAACGCACTGGCATCTATTTGTAATGTAATGGTTTAATAAAAGTCAGGACTTAGCAATACGGTGAAGAGGATAGTAATCCCATTTAAACCGATTAAAAGCAATTTCACAGTCCTGATTCCATAAAACTTTGTTTTTGGACTTGTAATTCAGTTAGGGAAAAGCTACCTTGCAAAATTCGACAGAACCGACGAGTAACCGGCAACTCCTAAAAATCTTGAAACGCCTTTTCCTATCCTTAGTAGGAAATCTGAAGAGGCCTTTGTACTGGTCTTCATAAGGAGCGCCTTTTCACCTGTCCATTCCGAAATCAAAGTATTAATTTTCGTCTGGCAAACTCACACTTTGACAAATTCACTTAAAATTATGTTTTACTTAAGGCTCAAACAAGGCGTAAGCTGTCAAAGGTGTTGGTCCAACTGTCCCTGTATACGACTAAGACGTCTAATAAGCTCCTACATTCCTCCAAACCCCCGTAAGTAGTTTCATAAAACGCTCACGTGAGGCCCCGCGTTACAAGAAGCCGAATAGCAAACCAATACTTTTATAGGCCACCCAGTATCGAAAAAGCCGATATCTCTTTGAGCTCTTGTGACAACGGGACCTTTGGTAATACCGCTCCTTAAACAAGTCCAATTTACTATATACATAAGCTCTCGAGACCTTGTATTAATAATCCGTCAAATATCTGGAAATGGAAACCCCCTCAGCACTGTTACAAGCATTGACATTCTAAAATCCGTGCACATACGGGAATTCCCAACTGGTTTGGACTAGAATGCACGGGATGCCAGACTGTACTTGGTTTTATCCAACCCCGTGTAGAGAGAAGAAATTCTACTCTGCCTCTAGCTCCCTGTTTCTGGACTCACTCTGTAGGAGATTGCTTGATTGGAGTAGGTATCTCTGAGAGTAAACATCGTGCACACCCAACGACACGGTTATGGGAACGTCATTGAATAGGTGCTATTTCCCTTAATCAGATTTTAATTCGTGTCCTTTGTCCACTTTCCAGATTATATCATAGAGAATTTAAATTCTTTTAAGGCTGTCGACATTGTACAGAAGAACATCCTGTATTCCTATCATTTCATCCGAACTTACTGAAACCCGTTCTTGGTTCAGAGGATTTATAGTAGAAACTGGTGAAACTTTCCTGAATAGTTTAAAGTTTGATAATGTTATACTTCCTTGTGAGTTTTCCTCTCTGAGCGCGTCCTTACCAATTATTCACGTCACTTAGGCGCTTCACGATTTCTAAAGGACCAAAAAATTTGGCTCAAGCATTCCCTTATGAAATCGTTGAACCAGAACTACTTGATCTTTTTTTCAATGGAACGAAGTTTAGTTCACGATCGTATTCCTCCTACATCATACTCTTTGCATTGTGCGTACGAATTTCGCGGCCAATTAGCTCTAGCAAGGCTTCAGGCGTCTTTCACTTAGGTAGAGATCTCCTAAAACGGGCGTTTCTTCTAAGCCACGGTCCAAGCTTCTTTGGAAACACTGTACTGGTCCATCTAATTTGATGCCCATATATTAACTCAATATGGCGAAAACCTTCAAGTTGTCTTGTTCGCTTTCCCTCTTAGGCAAACAAGATGGAAGTGGAATACCTTCATCCCAAATCTTGGAATACTGTAAACAACGACCACATCAGAGCGATCTTCCATAAGTTTTATGAACCTTTCCACCACGCCTTGTGATTGGGGTCGATAGGGCCGTCGCGAGCAAACCTCTTTGACCCCTACGACCAAGGCATTCACGAAAATTTTGAAGTAAAATTCGAACCCCTTGTATCCGATTAACTTCTCCTAGAAATCCAAAGTGAGAGAAAATTATAATCATTGCTCCTCACTATAAGGGGCGAGCATTAATCCTCCTGAGAGAACTGCTTCCGGTACCTGGTTGACGATGTTCCAAGATGGAGAAGCAGGAACAGGTTGCCTCCTGCCAGAGTCTTGGGTAGTTCGGGCCGACACAGTCGCTCACCAACGTAAAAGGGTTCCGCCTGTTACATGTATAGGGTTCAAACGCGCGGTTGTTGGATTATGTGCAGGTTTGCCTACTAGATGACACACGAACAGCTCTTACAAACCGTTCCACTTCTTCCTTCATTTTTGGCCATGTGAAGCTTTAGTCAATTTTTCTAAAAGTCTTCATTAGTGGTCCCATATGTCCACCTTGATACTGTCCTGAGCAAACAGTACATGCTAAATTTTAAACGGGGTAGCAGACCAAGATGATCCACTTTAAGAGATCCTAGTTTCTTTTTCAGGTAAATCCAACTCCCAATAGTAATGCATCACTTTTAAAGGGCTTCCTACTCCACAACACAGCAAAATCTTCCTGAGTCACGCTTTAAGAGGGTTCATTTGGAGTTCTCTTACTAATCCTCCTTCGAGAATAAATCTATTTCTGGAAACCACCACTTGAACTGGTATCGTTCTGGTGATTGTTGGCCTACACTCGAGCTTTCGTTGAATATGTCTATTCCCTCTTACGTCAACGTTCGATCCCAATGACTTCCTCCGATTACAACTTGAAACGCGACTGATTTGGTCATCGCACCGGGTACTACTCTCATAGGAAAGAGGGTAGGTTCCGTCGTCGGGCTTCGATGACGAAATTTTACTCAGTTGATTTTTCCAAAACTATGGCTCATCCATATTCCTTCTCCGCTAAGGTCCGTTCCAATCAATAGTTCTACGTCTTTATATGGGGAATTAGTTGAGAACACTCCGATTGACGTCCATCCTGTAAAAATAGGAGTTTCAACATATAACTTGTACAGGGTACTCCGCGTATGTGGACCACACCATAAGCACCAACAGAGCGTCGAAACCCTAAATATGACTGGCGGGAATGAAACAGTCCATCTCTTATAATGTTAAGTAGACCCCACTCCCCCCTATCCCCTCAAGGAGATTTACTTGCAACAAACAACTGGCTAACCGAAAAACCTACTTTTGCTTTTGGAAAATAAGACTCAATAGCCCTTTGACAATTTGACGATGATTACCCCTATTCTGCTTAGACAACTAGAGGTGGGGGGGTGGGGGTGGTGATCTTTTCCTATTCCTTGGACAGAGCGTTTACTCTAGGCTCGGACTTCCTTGGATGAGTCGAAGAGATAGATTTTGTGTGGGCCAATCTAAAGATGGCCTCCTTCCCAGTCCCTAATCACGCTTAAAGCATTGTGATTTGAAATAGTCCCAGCTTTCGAACAGTATATAATACTAACATTTAAATTTTTCCCATGAACCTATCTGTCTATAATGGGCTCGATTGAATTTGGTGTTTTAAACAATCGGGATTTACTTATATATACCCCGGGAGTGAACGGTTGTGGTATGTCGCTTACCCGAAAGGCTTCGCATGTTCGGGTCTCGTTGCTGTTTTGATAACCTGGCTTGCTTCAATTGTACATCCACCTCTGGGAAAACACGAAGTTGTCTGCCAGCAGCTGCAGTCTCTAACAATATCGTTTGCTGGATGGCCAACAAATACTGGCGAACACCCCTCTGGAAAATTTGCTATACAAATCTTCAAGTAACATTAATTGTGATAAATCTTTTTAAAGTCGTGACCCCGAAACTCGACACCAAGTTCAAACGCCCTGTCTTTCCTCGGCAAAATCTAAATAAGGTTTGTCCTGTTTGCCGTTTCAATGGAACGAAAAGCATTTGGTAACAAATAGGGAGTCATGTCATATGCTTCTAAAATAGTTTCCTTTACTACGTCGTACTGTACATAAAACTCAAATGGTAAGGAGCGACACAAGAAACTGTGCGCCTTCCATATAAGACGTGTGCAGCAAATGTGCCCCATTGTTCTTTGGCCACCCATTGAACGTGCCAGATTCACAAAATTTTCAAAAGAAATACATCTACGTATCTTGTTCTTAACTTAGGTACCATTCAAGCTGCTTTATGCAAGTCAAACCGCGGTTTACCCGTGCACTTCACGTCTCTTTCCCTTCTCCGGAACTTCCCTTCTTGCTTTGGATTTCAAAACGAAACCTTTCACGCCTAAATTACTCCGTCGTTTTAGGACGTCTTCTCCTAGCTTCGAATTGAGAGTTTTTTTGTAATAGTAATACGATTCTATTACTCTCTATTGTTCGCGTGAAATTCCCAGAGTAATCCACGATGGGAATTCGGGCGGCTATCTCTTCCTCCGTAAGTATTTTGGGACTAGCACCTTCCTAACACAATATCCCCGTCATTTGACTGAGAACGTCCCAACCACCGATAACAATACTACCGGGGAAATGAACGGGGAGAAGCATCTGAGACTGACTGAGTAGACAGGCCCTTGTAAACCCTGCTCAAAACTTCAATATTTAGCAGTTCCCGTCCGTGTGATTTCTAACTCTCCACTGCTCGAACGAGAAATTAACTCTCTTCTCAAAACTAAGTTCTGCATTGCTTGTTTTTCGAAAATAATCTATGCCTTAATTAGGGACCTAAGAAGTCTCTGCGCTATGGTATCTATATATAATTATATCTAACTTGTCTACTATTTGCCAACACGTCTGTAATTTTTAAAGTGATCAAGAGTAGCCTCTGTTAATCATCTATAAGACTTAATTTCTGGATCCATTTTCATAATCTCGCAAGTGAGCTTAATATTAATGCAAAACTAATTGTACTTCAGGTACGTAGCACCCCGGACAGACAACACCATAGTTACGACTAATCTCTCACCGGAACAAAGGTTACAAAAGTCACTACTCCACTTTTTTGTTAGATATTTATTTTATAACCAATCAATTTAGCTGCACATTGGTATTGTGTAGTGTAATTACAATAAAACCACAATCAATTATAAATGAAACCAATAAACAGCAATAAACCCCCAATCTTAATTCAAATTCACCAATAACCGAGTATTATAAAATAATTTTCAATTATACTAACTCTTTTAGATAAGGTCTAGGTACCGAAATAGTTATCTGTTATAAGTGACAAGAATTACCAACAATGGCAAAGGCAAGACTTTTTATAAATTTATAGTTTAAGCGTAGGAGCTTGGTTTGAAGACCCTTAACCGCTCAGAGCTAGGATCTACTGACTTCACTCAACACTTCATAGTCAGCTTCAGCTCTGCCAAAGCGACCCGTGCGTCAATTCTAAACCCACCAATTGGTCACTACAGTATGGTTATCAACATTCCGTAATACCTACCTAATAATAATATACTATAATAATATAGTTATAATAAACATGGGAATAGATATACTAACAATATAGCTACAAGTAGAAGTACTTTTGATTCAACTACAGTACCCGATAATAATATATATCATTCGTCTCTCACACCTTGAGTGAGAGGACGGTGCTTCTTGGCTGCTGCCGGCCCTTGGGGAGGTTGTCTGGTGGCATAATATTTTCACCAACAGGCGAGGCTCGCCGTCGCAGGGTAAATACAGTCTGCATTGTATTAACCAGTGGAGCTTGTACCGGGGCCAGCTATGGAGTTGCTTTTGCCTGCAATCATCAGAGATACCTACGGAAAAGGCCAAGAGGAGAATTGTGGACTTGCATAGAAGCTAACGAAGAGGATTTTTGTAAAATTTTATTCGTCGACTGTGTATGAGGCAGTTTTGAATAAGTTTCAAGAGGTTGCCATACCATTTAACCATGCTGTGACGGTGCGGCTGCATGATTGTCCCAGCAATTACACATTGGTTAAGATCAGAAGTGCGTTCGAGGCGGTATCATCAGACAATTCCGGTTCATTAAGTAAATACGCATCAATACAAACGAATCACTTCAGGAAAGGTGTCAGTTGGCCAGTAATATGGGGATACCTGAGGGTGCATTCTCTGTCAAGCTGACGCTCAAACATCCAATTCATCGTAGTGGTGATGGAAGATTTTCAGGACTTCAGTTTTGTAACATACTCTGGCACGAAGCACTTGCCGTTTGTGCGCTCGAATGACACCCTGCTGCGCAATTGAAAAAAACGGTGTATAGGAACACAGCAACGACGAGATGTAGGAAAGAGAGAGGATCAAGATCAACTGTTTTTCGACTCGGGGGCCTCAGCATAGTTTGACAAGATGAGAGGTTTGATAGGCCGAAGAAAAGGAGGAAGTCGGGGCTTACTGCAGGTGGACGACATCACTTTCCCTGGACTTGTAACAAGTGCATGATGAGTTCATCGCAAGCGCATGGTAGTGACGCGGAAAACTACGATAATGTCCACTTTGAGACATTTAGGATAATGAGAGTCCTTGTCCGATGTTGGTACAGACCTGGATCATGGGTCTGCATTGAGGAGGCTGGTGACTCCACCCAACTGAAGTGTGTCGAAAGGAGTTCCAGATGTGAAACTTGGAGGTGGAGTTCATCATGCACTAGCTGGAGGACTTTATGCAGTGTCGCGGTTACGACGCGAAAGCGCGCAGCAGTCATTCGGATCCGACGACGTGCTTACGCCCGCACAAAGACCTGGAAGAAAACCAGGGCTGAAGCCATGCTAGAGGTTCAAGTGGCGCCCAAGGGGCAGGGTTGGTAATGTACAGAAAGGGGGGGGTGAGGAAAAGTGCAATGAAACGATCATGTGATAATCGGTATGTCAATAGGGAAACCCCCCTTTGTCATTTAAGTGTCCAACATATGAACATCAAAGGCTTGCGGACTCAGAGAAAGTGTGAGTGTTTAAGAAAAATTGGTGCGACAAGACGAAGACGTTGTGTTCTTGCAGGAACACACTATAGAACGGTTATAGTTGAAGGTGAATGGTAAATGTGTATGTTTGACATGCAGTCAGATTGAAAGAAGGAGGTGTGGCCATTATGGTGCAAGACTAGCCCGTTGGATGTCAGGGCAAAGTGAGGGAGGAGGTAGGGTGAATCGACGTGGATGGGTTATGGGTTCCGTACATATTGACGTTGGTTGTGAAGATGGCCCACAAGGGAGATGAGAGGATACAAATAATTCGTAAGGACTTCTGGTATATTATTGCGTGATTGCCGGGGTTGGCTGTGATAGGAGGTGACATTAACAGTTATAAGGAAAAAGGATGTTGAACCTGGAGGTCAGGCATTGTTTTTTTTGGGGATATTGGAGAATTGTTATCCGGGATAGGATTGACAGATGTTGAGGAGTGAGGTGTTGAGCACACCTTTATTAAACGTGGTCTGCTGCTAGGCTCTATCGCTTATACGTTTCCCATGACAGATGTAATACATAGTGTGAGGGTAATTGACGTAGTAATTTTCTGATCACAAGGGTGTTTTGGTGGATATAGGTTGGGAGGGGTGCCGAAAGGTGTAAGGTTTTTTGGAAGTTGAATGTAAAGTTGTTTGCATCAAGAAAGTCTCATCAGTCATTGTTCAATTGTGGCGGATGTGGCGGAGGCGCCTGGGAAAAGTGAATTTGTTAGTTGGTGGGACTCTGTGGCGAAATCTCGTATTAAGGAATTTTATATTCGTAGTGGGAGGGAATATAACAGGTTGAAGTATGGGTACCAATCTTATCTTGAGGGACAGTTGAGAGCTTGCTACGAGCGTGGGAGTGCTAGTCATCCGGTGGATGATATTGAGGGATTAAAGGAGCGTATCAGGGATTTGCAAAATGAAAGATTTGATGGCGCGCGAGTTTTGGGTGGGCTGGAAGAGGTGTTATGGGGTGACAGGCCTTCGGCATGCGTGTTGAGGAAACAGCGTAAGAGAAGAGTGGCGACGGAGATGATGGGATTAAACTGTTCATGTGGGGATGGGAGGGTATAGAGAGGGGCAGGTATTAGTAACGACAGAGGGTATGAGTGGTTATCTAGATGCATGGTTTAGGTCATATGCACAAAACGGAGGTATTCGAGATGAGGCTTTAAAGGAAATGGGAGGTTTCGTGCAATGTGAGATTGATGGTATGGATAGGGTAACATTAGAAGGTCCGATCACGGAAAGTGAGATTTCGCAAGCTTTGTCTGGTGCAAGTTTAGGTAAGGCGCCAGGTGTAGATGGGTTGCCTAATGATTTTTACGTTAGGAATTGGGAAGTATTGAGAGGATTTTTAGTTAGGTTATTCAATGTAATGAAGGATGATGGGGAAATGGGGGAGCAGCAAAGGACTGCTGTCGTGGTATTAGTTCCGAAAGGTGGACAGACTACAGTAGAGGATTACCGAGCAATATCGCTTATGTGTGGCGATTATAAGTTATTTGCACGAATATTAGGGAATAGAATAAAAAAGGTGATAGGTAACGTAATTGACAGAGGACAATATGGGGTACCGGGTAGGACAATGTATGAAGGGCATGGAGTTCTTAGAAGTTTTATAGAAAAGAGGGGGGAGTTGGGGGGTGGGGGGTGTGTTGGCATTGGATTGGCGAGCTGCTTACGATAGTGTGGAGAGGGATGCGTTATGGAGGTTCATGCGTTGGCAGGGATTCGGGAAGGAAATTATATCTTGGGCGAAAACATTGTATCAGGGAGCATCTATGAGAGTACAGGTTAATGGAAGGCTAGGTGTTAACATTCAGATGGGAAGGGGTTTGCGACAGGGTTGCCCTCTATCGCAAATATTGTTTGCGTGCCTCCAGGATCCCTTTTATAGGGCAGTTAGGTGGAGTATCGCAAGTGGAAGGGTTAGTAATGAACGAGAGGGTTGGCCGGGTATTGTGGGTTATGTGGATGATACAACTGTATTGGTGAGGATGAGACGGATTTACACAAGG
>NW_026465973.1:0-13158 GCF_026875155.1 Cherax quadricarinatus
GGGGATGGAAGTGGAGATGTCCTGTCTAAGCGCAACATGTGGTGTAAGTATTATGCAGAAAATTCGGAGTGTGGAAATTAGGAGAAGGTGTGGAGTTAATAAGAGTATTAGTCAGAGGGCTGAAGAGGGGCTGTTGAGGTGGTTTGGTTATTTAGAGAGAATGGATCAAAGTAGAATGACATGGAGAACATATAAATCTGTTGGGGAAGGAAGGCGGGGTAGGGGTCGTCCTCAAAAAGGTTGGAGGGAGGGGGTAAAGGAGGTTTTGTGGGCGAGGGGCTTGGACTTCCAGCAAGCATGCGTGAGCGTGTTAGATAGGAGTGAATGGAGACAAATAGTACAGTGGTCCCTCATTTTTCGTAATTAATCCATTCCAGGAGCCGTTACCATAAACGAAATTTACGATTTACGAATCAATTTTCCCCATAAGTAATAATGTAAATACAATTAATCCATTCCTGACACCCAGAAGTATTAAAACAAAAAAATTTTTTACATGAAATATACATGTAGTACATAAACAATACAATGGGAAATGATGAATGAAACATTAACAGCATAACACTTACCTTTATTGGAGATTCTTCTTAGTGTATGGGAGACTGGAGGAGGAGAGAGTGGATTGTTTATAGTTTGGAAGGGGAATCCCCTTCCATCAACACCTCAGGTACCATTTGCTTTTCTGGGGTTGCTTCTCTTCTCTGTTTCTTAATGCCACTAGGACCACCTTGAGAGTCACTGGAGTCCTGTCTCGCAAAGTAACTGTGGAGAGAGCTCTGTTTCTGGCGTCTCTTTAACACTTCCCTAAAATGGCCCAAGACTTTGTCACTGTACATGTTGCCAACCTGGCTTGCAACAACCTTGTTAGGGTGATGTTTCTCCATAAAGCTTTCCATCTTACCCCACATAGTAAAAATCTCTCTAATTTCTGAAGAAGGCACCTTCTTCCATCTCTCTTCCTCCTCCTCTGCAGCAAGATTCTGAGCTGCGATGTGTTGCTCTTCCTGCTGAAGCTCTTGCAGCTCCTCAGCGGTGAGCTCTTCATTGTGGTCTTCCACCAATTCTTCCACATCCTCCAAACTCACATCCAACCCCATGGAACTCCCCAGTGCCACAATTGATTTTACAACAGACATAGGCTCATTAGGGTCAGTCCCAAATCCTTCAAAATCCCTCTTGTCGACACAATCTGGCCACAATTTTCTCCAGGCAGAGTTCAAAGTCCTGGTAGTCACTTCCTCCCAAGCCATACCTATAAGGGTTATGCAATGGAGGATGCTGAAGTGTTCTCTCCAAAATTCCCTTAGGGTCAAGTGAGTGTCTGTGGTCACAGTCAAGCACCTGTGAAACATTGCTTTTGTGTAGAATTTTTTAAGTTTGCAATAACCTGCTGGTCCATGGGTTGGAGGAGAGGAGTGGTATTCAGGGGCAAGAACTTTACTGTGATGAACCCAAACTCCTCGAAAATTAGGTCATCCGAGGTTGGAGGATGAGCAGGTGCATTGTCCATTACTAGCAGGCACTTGAGATCCAGTTTCTTTTCCAGGAGATAGTCCTTCACACTAGGGCCAAACACTTCATTGAACCACTCGACAAAAATTTCCCTCGTGACCCATGCCTTACTATTAGATTTCCAAAACACACACAATTTACTCTTCATAACATTGTTTTTCCTGAACACTCTGGGATTTTCAGAATGGTACACTAGTAATGGCTTCACTTTGAAATCCCCACTAGCATTAGCACAAAACATTAGCGTCAGCCTGTCTTTCATAGGCTTATGTCCTGGCATTGCCTTTTCCTCTTGTGTAATGAAGGTCCTCGTTGGCATTTTCTTCCAAAAGAGGCCTGTTTCGTCACAATTGAACACTTGTTCAGGTTTCAGTCCTTCAGCCTCTATGTACTCCTGGAATTCATGCACATATTTTCAGCCGCCTTGTGGTCCGAACTGGCAGCCTCACCATGCCTTACCACACTGTGTATGCCAGTACGGTTCTTAAATCTCTCAAACCAGCCTTTGCTGGCCTTAAATTCACTCACATCACCACTATTTGCAGGCAATTTCTTTACCAAATCTTCATGCAACTGCCTAGCCTTTTCACAAATAATCGAAGTCATAAGAGTATCTCCTGGTAATTGTTTCTCATTTGTCCACACCAATAATAACTTCTCAACCTCTTCCAGTACTGGTGATCTCATTTTTGTCAGCATAGTTACTCCCTTTGCAACAACAGCGTCCTTTATTTCCTTTTCCTTGGCCACTATGGAACATAAGGTTGTGTAGGGTTTCTTATACATCCTGGACAGTTCGGCCTCACTTGTACCACTTTCATATTGTTCAATGATGGTTTTCTTAAATTCAATCGTATTTCTCACCTTCTTTACCACAGGCTTGGCACTAGGAGCTTTCTTTGGAGCCATGGTAGCTTATTTAGTACTTGCAAGCGCTAAAATAAATGGAATATTATGAAATATTTCGCTGGAGCACGTGAGGGGACCTTCGCTCACTGGTAAACAATGCCAGACTGGCTGCCGCCCCGGCTCACGCCGTGGGTACGCGTCCTAGATGAACTACGACTCGCGAGTCAACCTATGAAAAGCAAGTCCATGTTTATACGAAAATACCCCTATGATTGGCGAAATTTACGATTGCCGGGAACTACGAAAAGCGGGGGACCACTGTACAGTGGACCCCCGCTTAACGATCACCTCCCAATGCGACCAGTTATGTAAGGGTATTTATGTAAGTGCGTTTGTACGTGTATGTTTGGGGGTCTGAAATGGACTAATCTACTTCACAATATATTTCTTATGGGAACAAATTCAGTCAGTACTGGCACCTGAACATACTTCTGGAATGAAAAAATATCGTTATCCGGGGTCCTCTGTATTTGGGACCTGACGAGCTGTTGGAGTGTGAGCAGGGTAATATTTAGTTAAGGGATTCAGGGAAACCGGTTATTTTTATATAGCCAGACTTGATTCCTGGAAATGGGAAGTACAATGCTTGCACTTTAAAAGAGGGGTTTGGGACATTGGCAGTTTGGAAGGATATGTTCTGTATCTTTATACGTATATGCTTCTAAACTGTTGTATTCTGAACACCTCTGCAAAAACAGTGATTATGTGTGAGTGAGGTGAAAGTGTTGAATAATGGTGAAAGTATTTTCTTTTTGAGGATTTTCTTTCTTTTTGGGTCACCCTCCCTCGGTGGGAGACGGCCGACTTGTTAAAAAAAAAAATCGGCTGTTTCCCATATTATATTATATTATATATTAATATAATATGCAATAATCAGAAAGCACAAAGGATGCACAGCATTTCAGTCATAACTTGTATATACGATTGTGTGATTACTTCTTCGTGATAAAGTTGATACATTAGCCAAGAAATGTATGCTGATACTGAAGAATAATGTAGCTCTACTGACTAAAAAAAAAAAGCCTGATGTTAATTTCCTTTTTGGATGTGCCTTTGGGTTTTAGTGATGGGTTCTTGATCCAGGGAATAGAGATAAAAGATACCACTGGCAGGGATAGAACCCCCTGTCAGAGAGTCGTAAAATTCCAGACCGAAGTGGTATGGTTTGTTTGCAATCGTGTCATTATGATTTCATGAGTCTTGATGACAGCTTTGGGGGACTTGAGCTGGAGTTCTTCTGGCCCCTGGGGGGAGTTTCGTCTGTAAAAACTTGTTTTTGGGGGGGTCACATTGGTGCCTATGTAACTTTCCTGGGGGTGTATAAATTACCCAGTTGGATAATCTATTGTAGCCACGGCCTGTGGTAAACCATTGGTTGGGTTTTATGCTCCTTGACCATTGTTCTATCCTGCACGGGGTTGGGTTTTGTTTGCAATGTGTCATTACAATTTGTGAGTAACTCGGATATCCTACCCTTTCATCTCATTTTGCGGTACTGTATTCCCCCTGCGGGTTGGGCCCCTTCCCAACTGAAAAAATAGAAAAAATAAAAATATTCTTTTTTGGGTCCCTGCCCTGGGGGGAAATGGCCCCATGTTGAAAAATATAATAAAAGTAAAAATTTAAAATATAATGATAATGAAAATAATAAAAAAAAGGGGCTGGGGAGTTGCAGTAAGGATAAAACTGTTAGTAGGTGCATTCTGGAAACCCCATTGAATGAGTGAGGGTGAATGGTTTCCTCTTTTTTGGTCCCCCTCCTAGGTGGGAGACGGCAGGTTTTATAATAAAATGGGGGGACTTTTTCCCCAGTAAAATAGGATTTACGGGTATGCATAATGTCACCATGGTTGTTTACTGTATTTATTGAAGGGATGTGTAACATTAAACACTGGGCTGCGGTGAGGGGAAAGGGTGTTGGTTTGAAAGATATTGGACTGATAAAAAAGTGAGAGTCATGCCAGTTTTTTTTTTTGCTGATTACATTTTCTTTTAGGGGTTTAAAGGGCAAATTACAATGGGGTTGGAAAATTTTTGGGAATCTTATGTAAAAGAGGGAATTTAAAGTGAGCATGAAAAGAGAAAGGGTGTGGGGGGCAATAAAAAGGGTCTTGAAATGACTTTAAATTCATTTTGGGGAAAAGGGAAAGTATGAAAAAGAAATGTATTTAATATTTTGGTTTGAAGGTATCAGCGATGGCTTATGAAAGATGAGGTAAAACCATAGAGTAGGGGGGAAAGGAAGTGGTGGCATGTTCAAATCTACAGAAAAAGTTTTTGGGGGCAAAAGAGAGGAATTTTCCAGAATACGTGGACCAATATTTTCATATGAGTGGAGGATGGATTTTTAATGCGCAGAAAAAAGGAGGCTGACACGTGGAGATTATTGTTAACCTTTCAGGCCCAAGGCCAAAATCTGAAGTCACGCACCAGTGTCAAGAAATTTTAAAAAAAAAAAAAAAAATTATTTTTTCTTACAAAATTAAAGGCAATTTTGTGAAGGTAAAAAACAAAAAAAATTAGAATCTGATCAGACTTCCCGGGATACAGGCCAAGAAGTTTGAGAAAATGTGTGGTGGCGGCACTCGACGAATTCCAAAAACGGTATTTTTTAATTTTGTTGTTTTGTTGTTTTTTCTTTTCTTTCCAAATTTTTTTTCTATTCCTAAACATTTGGGGCCTGAGAGCCCAATATTATATAATTTATTATATAAATCCTGTATTGAACACAAAAACCCGATAAAGTTTTTACAATTTTTGTTTACCACTGTTGTTTTTTAAAATAAACATGCACAAATTTTGTTAAAAACAAATGTTCTTCAAAATTTTTACATATTTACAATCACGGGGAAGGGTTTTTTAGAATGCTGGAGCTTGGGGAAACTCTTAAAACAAGGCACCAGACAGAGGCACCTTACATTCCCACACATAAAACCGAGTTTTCTTTGCGTCTTTTTTTCGTCTTTTTGTTTGTGCACAGAAAATGCATCTCTTCTGAGAAAATTTCTTTGAGTTAAGGGAAGCTGTATTATGAAATGACACCTCTCTTCTAAACCTTTGGGGTAAAATTGTGATAAATTCGGGGCCCATGTTGTATTGCAGGTGTTGTTACCTGGTACTTCATTTGAGTTGTCTGCAACAGACAAAAAAAAATTCACCAACGGCGGTCCCAAACATTTGGACAATTTAAAATATTCACATTGAAATTCCAATGAGAGGAAGAAAAGTTTCATGACCACTTGAACTCTTCGAACACAGTCAACAAACCAATCTGCATTCCCCCACTTGTCAACCAAGCGCATTTTTGTGAAAATCAATCACTGTCACGGGTTTTCGTTACTTCTTAGTACTCGATCAACTTTGCCCGTTTTGCATTTCTTACGGTGAATGGTTGTCAACAATGGACATTCGTTTGTCATGCCCCCGTAATGCCTGATGCATTGGCAGTAAACACCTGCAGTCCACCCGAACCCTGCTTTGGCCCTGGGCTAGTTTTACGATTAGAACGCACTGTCCCACAACATTTCTTGTTCACTCGCATGAAATCACGGTATGGGCTTGTGTACCAGTTATCGGTATATAATGTATGGCCCTTCCCAAAAGATAAGGTGCCATTTTTTCCCTCATACGTCACCTGATTACCAATAACATTTTGGTATTTTTCAATGTTTTATCCCCGGATACAACAATACCAACACCAGGCACTGTCACAATCACAGAGTACAAACAATTTTTTACCAAAGGGGTTCCTCTTGTGGGTATATATGCTTAAATGACAGTTACCTTTGAACAAATAAAAGACCGTCAATTCAAGATTTTGAAGGGGTAAAAAGTTATCCGAATTTTTGGGTTTGAGATACATGAAAACTTTTAATCTTGTAAACCTGTCACTTCTGTCGGGCCTGGTTTTGTCAGAAAAAGTGCAACAAGTAAGAGTAAGAAAAAACCGTTCACGGTATTATTTTACTGAAGGAGGGGGTACAAATTAGCCGTCTGTGGACCAGTAGTTTTTTAATTATTTAAGACTTAGGCATAAGATTATTGTTGAAAAAAAAGCAAACTTTCTGCAACGTCGTCTCTTTCCACCTGTGTATCTTGACTGGGGTTGATAAGATCGTATTTCCCATGGTGTACTAAAAAATACTTATTCTTTCCTACAATTTTCCATAATGGCTGGTCAAAAAAATTCAAAAAAATTCCCATTCATTGGGCCCCCGTGGTTTTCCAAAGGGACGGGAAAGGTAGAATTTTCCACTTTGCGAGTAAACAAAGTGGTGAGGGCTGGAACAAAATTGGGATTTTTGCTCCAATCCCAATGGTTTGCTGGTGGATACTGGAAAACATCATGGTGGTTGTACGGGTGGTTGGGGCGGTGGTGGGTGAGCTCCGCTTTGCCCTTAACTGAGAGTCAGCAGCGTGGGTTCCCGTGGACAGCGAGTACGCAGGCGGTGCCATACCCCCACCAGCCCCCAAAAAACACCTTTCCAGATGTTTGTGGCCCATCCATTCCAAGTGTGCCACATCATCCTCACTATCAACCCTTAAAACGGGTGAGGGCCCCCCCCCCAACGGGATTTTTCCCCCCCCCCCCCCCCCCCCCCCCCCCCCCCCCCCCGGGTGTACTACGGATTACTCCGTCCCCTGGGCCCATAGCAAAAGGTACACACCCGAGCGCTGGGGCGCGCACAACGACGGTTTGGTGAATTATTTTTTCCCACTTACTACCGAAGATTTTCACGCAAAAAAATCACAATCCAGCAGAATTCTCATTAAAAATCAAGGCCGGGGAAAGGGAAAATTTTTGTTTTCTTTTAGTTTAGGAAAACCGGCCTGAGTCACGATGACACCAAGGTAAAAGTTCGAGGATCGCGGGGTTTTCGCCTATACAACCCTTCATTTTTGGTACTAACCTCAAAAAGGGTAATTCTCCATTTCCCCACCCCATCGGTCAGAAACTTTCAGACAAAAGAAGTAATTTTCCCAGGAGACACTTGCAAAAATGGTGAACAAGGGTGACTGAGCCGGCGCCCACAATGCTACAGGCGCCTAGATTTTTTGTTAGGCGAACACCCCCGCGCAAAACCCATTCTCTCATAGAGGCCTTGAGCGTTTCCCAAAAAAAAATTTGACGCGCTAGTTTTTTGGCGTAGATCTACGGTTTGGACATCACCGCCCACCCGTAATCTAAGGGACGGACCCGAAAGGGTTTAAAACGTGAGGGGGTTTTTAGAATCTTACAAAAAATTTTGGGGAACTTAAAAATTTTCAAAGCAAATGGGGTGAAAAAGGGGGTTATAATTTCAAGAGCGAGGGTTTTTGTTGTTGAGGTGGTTTGGGTATAAGCGATGGAAAAGGATAGGTGAAAAGAAACATAAAAAAGAAGGGGCCACTGCAGCAGCCTGCTGGTCCATGCTAGGGAAGTCACTCAGACCCCCTCAAAAACTTATTTAACCCCCCATTTTAAAGCTTCACAAGGTTGTGACTTCAGTGACCTCCCCCAGGAGTTTTTTTCCACTAATCCCAACTCTTTTCACCAAAAACCCAAGCTTTCCTATATCCATTTTAAATCTATTTTTTAGCCGAAACCCTTGCTTTAAGCTTCTTTGGTTTGATTATTTAGCATGTTTTTTAATCCCCTTTTATTTATTCCCCTTTTTTTATTTTTACCTTATATATTCCTCCCATTCTATGCCTTTCTAGAGAGTGCAGATTCAATATTTTCGGCATCCCTTGTAGGGGATTTTTTGTACATGGGGTAACTTTGAAACCTCCTCCTCTGTACTTTTTCCCGCACATTTATATCCCTTTTCTGGTACAGTGACCAGAATGTTCAGTTGAACTAAATGGGGCCTTACTAACGATATAAAAAGTTGAAGTATAACCCGGAACTTTGTTATTTTTGTATTTTTTTATATGAACCAAATTCAATTAACTTATTGCCTTTATCACTGTTGGCTTTGCTTTTAGATTGCTACTAACCAGAACCCTAAAAATTTTTTTTGATTATAGGATTTTTAACCTTTCAGGGTCCAAGGGCCCAAATCTGGGTCACACACCATGTCCAAGAATTTTCAAAAAAAAAATTTTTTTATTTTTTTATAAATCGTAGAGAATCTTTTTGTGAAAGGAATAAAACAAAAAGTCGAAATTTGGTGGAAAATTAAAATTATGCCCCGAATTTTTTTCACAAATTTTAATCGGCGATTTTGCCGACTTTTGGACTCCCATTTTAGCCCAAACAACCAATCAACCAAAATTTTAGCTTTTCACTATATTATTCTATTCTATCAATGGACAAGAAATCCAGTAACTTTTTCCCAAAACAAAAAAAATTTAAATTTTAAAATTCCCAAATTTTTTTACAAAGTTCAAAATATTCCCCAATTTTAAAAATATCCAGAAAAAAATGAGGATTCTGGACCCAACTAACATTTTTGTTCATTTTAGTTTTTGACTTTAAAAATAAATTCCATTTTTTATTTTTTAATAAAGATTTTTATTCCACCAAAAAAAAAGATTTACGTTTTGCATCTGAAAAATGTAAAAATCCAAAAATTTTGGGAAGTATATTAGGGGCCCACCACTGACGTGTATTTTTAAAATTTGATCTTTTTTTACCCTTGAAACAAAAAATTTAACCCCCCTTTTGCTCTTTAGCCATTTTAAGCCATTTATGTTAAAAAATCAAAACCCCATTTTTGTAAATGTTTCCTTTATCCCCAAATGAGACCAAAAAAATCGCTAAATCAACATAAAAAAAATTTCGATAAAAAAATCAAAATTGCTTTTTTTCAAAAATCTAAATTTCATTTTTTTCTCCATTATCAAGGGTGCAATCTTTTTAATTTCAAAAACCAATGTGTTTTCCAATCAGGCCAAAAATCCCTCCATTTTCAAAAGTTTGGGTGCCCGGCTGATCCTTTTACCCCTTTGGTAACACAACACCCAAAGTGTTAAAAACTCATTTTTAGATAAGGCCCCACCCCCCAAGACTTAAAGCATTTCTTTAAAATGCGCCACCGACCCCCCCAACTTTTAAATCTTTTGGGTAGTGCTTAGTGTCTTCATTAGAAATTAATCCCCCCCAACCCGCCTTTTTTTAGTGTCATCAGCAAACTTGCTCGTGTCCTATTTATTCCCTGATCTATGTTTATTGTCTTGGAAAAACAATGGGCTCAAACTGACCCCCGTGGAACCCCCCCTTGTTTACATCTCTACTCTGATTCCTCTTTTGCCCATCTGTCAACCACACCTCTATCCAGGAAAAAAAAATTTTCCCCCCATTCTGTGTGCCTTACTTTTCTCAAAGTCTCCAAGTGGGAAACCCCATCAAAAACCTTACTGAAGTTCATATACACAAAATATCTATCCATTTCCCTGATTATCTTCAAAAATCTTTTGTGAAAAAAATTAGTAAATTGAAAGGCAGGAATGCCCCTTTGCAAAACCGTGCTTGTAATTGATCAGTTTGTTTTTTTTCCCCGGGGGGGGGGGGGCATTGAATAGCTTTGGTAGTTTTTGATTCCATCAATTTTCCCCAAAGGAGGTTAAGATTTTGTATATAATTTGAGCTAAAACCCTCTTTGCTATATGTGAATACTAATTTCCCTTTTCCCCCTTAGGCCAGTTTTTTTGATAGTTTAAAAAGACTGTCAATGGTTTGCTAAGTTTTCTTTAAGTCTTTATAACCTTTGAAACATTCATCAGGGCCTGGGATTTGTTTTGTTTTATCGTCAATTTGTCTAAACTATGCACAGTAACTTTGATCGTGTAAACTTATTTTTATCCTGACCCATAAATTTTTTATTTCTGGAATTTTTCTAGTATTTCCGCATAAAAATTTAGAGGAAATAAGTGTTGAAGATTTCACACTTTCCTTGAGGGTATATAAATCTGGGCAGAAGGTAGAAGGGGGAAAGGGGGGATCTTGGGAAAAGTTTGGGAAAGAGGAGGTACAAGAGATTTTTGGTTTTTGGGGCTTGAACACCCAGCACTTGTGTATGTTAAAAATTTAATAAATGGTGGGGGAGGGCCCATTGTTGAAAAAAAAAAAAAAAAAAAGTGTTTTTTAACCTTAAGCGGTCCAAACGTATTTAAAAATATATGTTCTCTCGCATATGCCCCCAAAAGTAACAGTGGGCCCACTTATTTCGCGGGGTTTGGTTCCCGGTGTGCCGGGAAAACAAATCGCTGGGAAGGGAGAACTCCATTTTTTTTTATTTATAAAAAGCATATAAAGCCAGACAACAATTTTCACTAAATTATATTAAGTTTTAAAGAACTAGGCTTTAAAAAAACACAAAAAAAAATCAGTCCGTAAATCATTTTTTTATCTTTAAAATATTTGTAATCATAATGTAGGGAGAGAGGTGATGACTTATTTTGGAAGTCAGGTGCAGGTAGCCAGGTGTAGGTAGCACTGGCTCCCGTCTCTACTTTAAAATTTCGAATTTAAAACATCCCCGGAGGTAAAATGCCATACGTACCTCACTATTTTCTTTTAAAAAATGTGTTCTTAATTTAGGAAAAGGGTGGTAGTATTTATTGTATAAGTCGTGTGGTAGCCGGGAGGTGTAGCTGGGCTACACCCCCGGCTAGTACACGTGGCCCAGGCCATATTTTAACAGCGACATGCCTTGTTCATGAATTTAATCATTTCTAACAACTACCTTTAGTTCATCATAAAAGAAGGTAGAAAGTATAATAATTCCTGCCCCAAAATTAAAACAAAAGGGAGTGGGGGGGTGGGGGGCCCCCAAAGCACTTTAACATTTTCTCTGAGGCTAAGCAGAGAAAACATTGTTTTTCCCCCCCGCCCGGCTCCCCAAGTATTATTATCAGGCATATAAAACATGCAAAAAATGCCAGACAAAATTTACACAACTTAATTTAAATTACAATAGAAATAGGGATTTAAAAAAACAATAAAAGGGAAAATACACACAAGGCACTATTTCTTACTTAAAATATTAAATTAATGTGTGAGAGGTAAAGTGGCAGGGGTTTATTGAATAAAATCAGAATGGCAACCCTCATCCCCTAATTGGCATTAAAGCAAGGCCTTTCGACTTCTCTTTTTATTTCAGCAACCTTGCGCCATCGTCAATGAGAGCCAACTAGTTAAGAAAGGTAAAAGGGAGAGAGAAAAGATACAGAGTTTTGGGCAATGTAAGAACACAAATGAACAGGTAGTGGGCGATCACTTGGTCAGGCGAATAAATGCGTATTAATAGTGTTATTTTAGTTCACCGCCATTTGTAAGAGTTTGTAAAACATTTTCCTCATATTTTTTTTTTTAATAAAAAATTCCTCACAATACAAATACTTTACATTTTGTACAAGTTTACAAGTTAGTTAGAAAAAACAAACAGCAACACACCAATTTTAGAGTGAAGATAAATAATATTAAAATAATAATAATATTATTATTTAATAATAATAATTTTTTATTATTATTATATTAATAATAAAACAATAAAAATAATTTTTATTTTTTATAAAAAGCACTAAACCCCCAAGGGGCGTGAATTGCTATAAATAGAGTAAGGGGATACGAAAAGAATATTTTTCTACAGTTACCCCCCAGTGTTTGACTAGAGAAAACGTAATTCTTCCGACACCACCTACACAGTTGCTTTGTAAACAAATCTCATATTTACATCAATTTTTATTATGAGTGTATATATCATGTTTATATGCTATGTAATGGGTTTCATGTATAATTTTGAGGAAAATATCATAGATGGATTAATGAAAATGCCTATATTGATGTAAAATAAGACATCTAGTGTGCCCAAGAGTGATTATTATTACGTAAGTAAGTAAGTAAGTAAGTTTATTCAGGTATACACAAATACAGTTACATAGAATTATCATACATAGTAGCATATGTGTAGAGAACCTGGGATAACCCAAAAAAGTCAGACAGAGTGACTTATTTCCATTGGGGTCCTTTTACCTTATTATTATAATATAAAGGTTATAATATTTTCTTATTATTCTACAATGAAGATAACATCTTATTATCATACTAAAAAGACTATCTACTACACGAGGGTCATTAAGACTATCTACAATACGAGGGTCATTACTAGGAATAAGGTTAAAATTTACACGTATGTTAACTAAAAGTAGAAAATATTCCCCTCCCTTTCTGTAGCTTCATTCATCAGACACCTTTTGGCACTCTTCTTGAACTGGTTCATGCTATGACTGGCTTTGACATGTGCGGGTAGTCTGTTCCATTCCTTTATTGCTGTACAATAAAAGGTGTTTGACGCCTGGCCAATGACTGTGGGTACTACAAAGTTGTGCTCTCTCCCCCTAGTACTATGATTGCTTTGGTTCCAACCTTGACAAAATTGACAGCAAGCATATTTGGACACTGTTTGTGAGCAATTTTATAAACATGATTTAGCTTCAGTTGTTTTCACTCTGTCTTCAACATTCAGCTATCCCAACTGCTGTAATTCATCCTGGCCTACATGTTCTCTTTGTCCCAGCCCAGGATGAAATCTTACGATTTGTTCTGGTGATTTGCAGTCTGTCTTCAGTTTTTTTGTCAAGGCAGAGTACCATGAAGAGCAAGCGTAATGCATATGGCATTGTATAAGGCTAGACATAGGGTCCTGCGAGCCTCAGTAGATAGACACTGTGCTTGTCTATACATGGAACTTCAGTCTGGCAGTTCCTTTCGTCTACACGATCAAATTTTGCCCGGGTGGGGGGGCCCTTTTT
>NW_026465974.1:0-13421 GCF_026875155.1 Cherax quadricarinatus
CTCCCCCGTCCACCCACACCTCACCGGTCCACACACCTCTACCATCCATACAAACTCACCAGGTCCACACTAGACTTTACCAGGCCAAACTACCTATCCCATTTTCACACTACACCCACTAGGGCCCCAAAACACTCTCAACAGGTCCACATTCACTCACTAGGTCCAGACTACATTTTCCAGGTCCCACAAAACCCCTTCCAGTCCACACTCACTCTCACCAAAACCCAGACTACACTCCACCAGTTTAATCTCCCCCCAAACGTCCACATTTCACCTCACCAGGTCCACACTACACTCTCCCATTTCCCCCTACACTCCACCAGGGCCCCAACTTCTACCAGGGCCACATACTTTTTTACCAATCCCCACTAACCCCTCACCTCCACACTTCACTTCACCCGTCCACATACACTCACCGGCCCCACTACCTCCAAGGGCCACATACCTCAATCCAACCTTCACTCTCACCAGGTCCACATAACCTCCCAGTCCACACTACCTCTCACCCGTCCCCCCACACTCCACCAGGTCCACACTCACTCACCCGTCCCACTACACCTCACCAGGTCCCCTACACTTACCGGTCCACTACCTCTACCCGCCCACACACCACCGTCCACACTACACTCTCACCAGGGCCCCCACCTTACCCCTCCACATACACTCCCGGCAAAAATACACCTCACCATCCCCACTACCTCCCGGGCCACAGTAAAAACCCACCAGGTCCCCCACTACACACTCACCAGGCCCCCACAAAACCCCCTTTTATTCCTTTCCCCCCTTTTATCTAGCATTTCCATTTTTGCTCTGATTAAAAAAAACAAAAATTAGAAATTGGGGTTTTAACAAAAATTTCGTAATTTTTTATGAAGATCTCGACTATTTACAATTATGATCCTCTCTTTCCCTTTCAGGAAACTCATCCAAATTACCCGTGAGGGGAAAAAAACACAGAAAATAAGTTTATGTTATTAATCCCTGCGGAGGGGTGGCGAAAAGAAACATCCCTGCATGTTCTGCAACACAAAAATTAAAAATTTTGCAAAATCAGATCTTTAATATTTTTTGAAATAGCGTACCATATGTTTTTATTTTAACCTGTCAAACTTCCAACGACCATAGTGTTGGTATTGAAAACCTTTTTAAAAAACTCTCCAAATGACCCTAGTTTTGGTTTTTTGTAACCGTCTAACTCTCCAACGACCATGTGTTGGGATTGAAAACCTTGCAAACTATCCAATGACCAAGTGTTGTATTGTACCTTGTCTAAAATATCCAAAGGGGCCAATGTTGGTTTGTAAAACCTTTTTCTAAACTATCCAACTGACCAAAGTGTTTGGGATTGTAACCTTGTCCCAAACCTCCACGACCTAGGTTGGTATGTAAAACCTTGTCCCAAACCTCCGACTGACCTAGTGTTGTATTGTAACCTTGTCTAAATATCCAGACTGACCATTGTTGGTATTTTAACCTTTCTAAACATCCAACTACCAAGTTTGGTTTTTAAACCTTTTAAAATACCGATCCTGTTTGGTTTGTAACCTTTCTAAACTCCCGACTGACCATATGTTGGTATTGAAAACCCTTTTCTAAAAATTCCCCAACTGACCATTTTGGGATTGTAACCTTTTCTAAACTATCCAATGACCTTTTGGGTTGTATTGTAACCTTGTCTAAATCTCCAACTGACCATAGTGTGTATTTTAACCTTGTCAAACTTCCAAAGACCCTAGTGTTTGGATTGTAAACCTTTTCAAACATCCAACTGACCTAGGGTTTGGGATTTAACCTTTTCTAAAAATCTCCAACTGACCAAGTTTGGATTTAACCCGTCTAACTCTCCAACTGCCCTAGGTTTGTTTTGTAACCTTTTTCCCAAAAATCTCCAGCTGACCCTGTTTTTTATTGTAACCTTGCTAAACTCTCCAGACGACCAATTTGGGATTTTAAAAACCCTTTTTAAGCTCCCAGACGACCCAGTGTTGGGATTTTAACCTTGCTAAACTCTCCAACGGCCATGTGTTTATTGTAACCTTTTCTAAACTCTCCGATTACCATATGTTGGTATTTAACCTTGTCAAAAATCTCCAACGACCATAGTGTTTGTATGTAACCTTTTCTAAAAATCTCCCAGACTGACCATAGGTTGGTATTGTAACCTTTTCTAAACTCTCCCCTGACCATAGTGTTGGGATTGTAACCCTTTTCTAAAAATCCCAGACTGACCATGTGTTGTATTGTAACCTTGTCAAAATTCCAGACTGACCAAGGGTTGGTATTTAACCTTTCTAAACTCTCCAACTACCATATTTTGGTTTTAACCTTTTCTAAAAACTCTCCAAGACCATAATGTTTTTATTGTTTAAATTGTCTAAACCCCAACTCCCTAGTGTTGGGATTTAACCTTGTCTAAACCTCCAACTGAAACCCTGTGTTGGGATTGCCTTGTCAAACCTCCAACTGACCATAGTGGGAGAACCTTGCTAAACTATCCAGACTACGTAGTGTTGGTTTTTGTAACCCTTTCTAAACTCTCCAGACTGACCCAAGGTTTTGGTTTGTAAAATTGTCTCTCTCCAAAATGACCTAGGTTGATTGTAACCTGTCTAAAATCTCCAACTGACCTAGTGTTGGTTTTTGTAAATTGTCTAAACTCTCCAGACTGACCATATGTTTTGGGATTGTAACCTTTTCTAACTCTCCAACTACCAAGGTTGGTATTGTAACCCCGTCTAATCTACCAAAATGAAAACCTAGTGTTGGATTGTAACCTTTCTAAAAACCCCCCAGACTGACCATAGTGTTTTGGATTGTAAACCTTTCTAAACTATCCAACTGACCATATGTTTGGGTTTTAACCTTTTCTAAACTCCCAACTGCCCATAGGTTGTATTGACTTGTCTAAAAACCCCCCAATGAAAAGTGTTTATTGTAACCTTCATACTTCCAGATGCCATAGTGTTGTATTGTAACCCTTGTTAAACATCCAACTACCATAGTGTTGGTATTGTAACCTTTCTAAACTCTCAATACCATAGGTTTATTGTAACCTTTTCAAACATCCAGACTACCAAGTGTTGGTAGTAACCTTTCTAAAAAATTCCCCGATGACCATAGTGTTGGTATTGTAACCTTTTAAATTTAAACTCTCCAGACTGCCATAGGGTTTGGGATTTTAACCTTGTTAAACTATTCAGCTGCCAAGTGTTGGATTGTTAAAAACCTTCTAAAAACCCCCCAGACTGCCATAGTGTTGGGATTGTAACCCTTTTCTAAACTCTCCCCAAAATGACCCATAGGTTGGTATTGTAACCTTTTCTAAATCCCCCAGACTGACCAAGTGTTGGGATTGTAACCTTGTCTAAACTCTCCCGAACCAATGTTTGTATTTAAATTGTCAAAACACCAACGACAAGTGTTGGTTTGTAACCTTTTCTAAATCTCCAGATGACCATAGGGTTTATTGTAACCTTCTAAACTCCAACGACCATAGGTTGTTTTAACCCTTTCAAATCCCAACACCCTATGTTGGTTTTTTAACCTTGTCTAAACTTCCAGCTGCCAGTTTGGATTGTAACCTTGTCTAAACCTCCAACGCCATTGTTGGGATTTTAACGTCCCAAAATCTCCAGACGAAATAGTGTTGGATTGTAACCTTGTTAAACTCTCCAGACGAACATAGTGTTTTTGAACCTTGTCTAAACCTCCAAATGACCATGTGGGGTATTTAAACCCTTTTCTAAATCTCCAGACTGACATAGTTTTGGATTTAACCTTGTCTAAACCTCCAGACGACCTAGTTTGGTATTGTAACCTTGTCTAAACTCTCCAGACTGACCATGTGTTTGGGATTGTAACCTTGTCTAAAACTCTCCCGATACCCTAGTGTTGGATTGTAACCTTGTTCAAAAATCTCCAGCGACCAAAAGGTTTTTTATTGTAACCTTGCTAAAATTTCCAAATGACCCTAGTGTTGGTATTGTAAAACCCTTTTCAAACCTCCAGAGACCATGTGTTGGATTGTAACCTTTTCTAAACCTCCAGACTGACCCTAGGTTGGGTTTTTAACCCTTTTCTAAACTCTCCAGATGACCATATGTTGGATTGTAACCTTGTCTAAACTCTCCAGACTGGGCCATAGTGTTGGTTTTTTAAACCTTTCAAACTCTACAGACTGACCTATGTTGGGATTTTAAACCCTTTCTAAACTCTCCAGACTGACCATATGTTGGTATTTAAAACCCTTTCTAAAAATCTCCCCCGAGACCAAATTTTTGGTATTGTAACCTTTTCTAAACTCTCCAACGACCATAGTGTTGGGATTTTAACCTGCTAAAATCCCAGACGACCTAGTGGTATTGTCCCCTTTTCTAAACCCCCCCAGACTGACCATATTTGGTTTTTTGTAACCTTTTTAAAATCTCCAATGACCATAGTGGTTTTTATTGTAACCTCTTTAAATCCCAACTCCCTATGTTTGGGATTTTAACCCTTTTCAAACTCTCCAACCCGACCATAGTGTTGGTTCGTAACCTTTCTAAACATCCAACGACCAAGTTTGTAATTTTAAAACCTTGTCTAAATTCCAGCTGACCATAGTGTTTGGGATTGTAACCCTTTCTAAACTCCCAACTGACCCTAGTTTGGATCGAACCTGTCTAAACTATCCAGACTGCCCTATGTTGGGATTGTAACCTTGTCTAAGCCTCCCGACTGACCAAGTGTTGGTATTGTAACCTTGTCTAAGCCTCCAAATGCCATTGTTGGTTTGTAAAAATTGTCTAAACTCTCCAACGAAGAATATGTTGAATAAAGTTAAAATTCTTTATGTATCCTCTAAAAAGTGATAAAAGTAAGCCTTGATATATAAAAAATATATATAAAATTTTAAACAATGTCAAATTGGTATCTTTATTGTAACGTTTCGCATCATGGTTTTTATAATACAAATTCGGGACAAGTTATACCGAATTTGAAATTGATAAAGCCACTGGTTTGGCGAAACTCTACAATAAAGATTTAAAAGACATGTGTCTTAATTTATTTGTCGTATTATCCATATTTAGTTGGTAGTATAAAAAAGTGCATAATGATGGGATGATTGTTGAATGAATGATTGTTTGTTTGTGAATATCGTGAACGACATACCCAAGAATGTTCTGAAAACCGAAATTTTCTTCAACTTGTCGGTTTAATTTGATGTTGTCGTTCCGCATATCATCACCATCAATTTAAATTTAATCATCAAACACATCATCGTCTCATTAAAAATTATCCCATCAATACATCATCACCATCAGTCACATCACTATCAATCACATAATCACCATCAATCACATCATCATCAATCGCATCATCACCATCAATTATGCGACTTTCTTATACTACCATTTAAACATTTTTAGATATTTTTTTATATATCAAGGCTTATCATTTTATCATTGTATCAGAGGATACATGAAGACTTTTAAGTTCATTCCAAATACCTGTTCTTCAGTCTCGAGAGTTTAGGCAAGGTTTGAACGCTTGTCCAACCTTCGGACGAAGACCTACTTACACTAGTGGATGGTCACACTGTGATCCCGCCTCCTGCTGCTTCCACTGCAGTATATAAGTCACCTGTTTGGCCCTATGCTGTGAGGGACTGATTACCTCAAACCCAATGGTAATTTTGTTATCCTTTAATAACTCACTGTGTTTATATATATTTCCTACTATTTATTTTTTTCATCTTGGATTTTGTAACTAATTATGGGGGGATTGAAAACATAAAATAACTAAGTCTATGGTAGACAAATCTCTTGCATATGGTGTAAAACGTTTCTAGCAGACAGATCACTACTTGTGGCTTTGCTAGGTCAAAGTATAACTCATTGAGTAATAATTAGATACTTCTTTTCAGTGAAGTTCTCAGAGATACAACGTAAAGGAAAAATTAATCAAAATTTTAATAATAACACTTTTTTACAAAGTACACATATTAACACACATAGTTGCTCCTGTTTGACTTATTCGGCTTAAAATATAAACATAACTTCAAAGAAGATATAAAGTATATCGGGATGCTCTAAGAATCCAAACACAACTAGGGAAGGGTCGGAAATGTTATACCGCATTCCAGTAACAAACGCAAAATTTTCCCCCAAACGCTCTTGAACCTGTGTACTGGCACACAGCAACAACTCTAATAGATATGACATGGCTCTAACATCACTTACCGGCAGTCTTAATTAAGAATGCATAGGTGAATGTATGCGTACAGTCAATATGTGTGTGTGTGTGTGTGTGAGAGAGAGAGAGAGAGAGAGAGAAAGACAGGCAGAGACAGAAAGAGAGAGAGTTAGAGAGAGAGAGAGAGAGAGAGAGAGAGAGATGGGGATGGATGGAGGATGGGTAGGACTCTGTGGATTTATTGTTTCCCATAAACCTCAGTAAATCACAACGGCATTGCCTTGCACATTACACCAGCAATAAATAAATTTATAATACGTTATTAACTCCATTCTATGCGTATAATTTTAGCACTGTAAATAATATATTATTTCACTATTTACGTAAAAAATGTTTTTATATAATTAAAATTACAAAAGTAATAATTTTTACATAAAACGTAATACACAATGAAAACTTTAAAGAACATGAAAAATATGTTGTCTAGCCCTTGTCCAACCAGGAAGAATGTTTTTCATGGCAAACCATTACCCTCCAGTAGGTGATTAATCAGGTTCATGCAAGGTTTGTACAGGAAAACATGTCCTAACATTCCACTAGACCCTGTGAAAAACATCGATGATAAGCTCATAATTATTTTTATGAAGAATTAAGCTTGGGTCTTCCTCAAATAACCCAGCCATATTTCGTACAACCTGGCTGACTGACTTTGGGCCCCCGGTGTTGTCCTGGTCCGAGTATTTTTCCCGTTTGGGGAAAATACCCGGTAGTATTTTCACCAGTTGGTGAAAAAATACTACTTAAAATAACATGAAGCCTAAGAAAGACTGTATATAGTAAATATACGTTTCTCTGGTTGACACGAGAAGTAAAAAATATACGCGCATTAGATAAATACGCACACGTAGAAAAAATAGAGCTTTCCTGAATCTTAACAGTTAATCAAAATTCGTAAATTTATAAAAGTCGTGGCAAGAGTGTAATTAAAATATTTCTTATTAAATATTGTAGAAGATTCCTCGAATGCAGGTCATTAATAGTAGAATTTATTATAACCTTAAAATTTTATATACATATGTACATATCAAACTAAATACGAAGAGGAAACAACAATGTGTTTCAGTTCCTGAACTACAAATATGTAAATACTCCAAACTTCTCATATCGATGCACATATGCACGTATGTAAATATACATATATAAAAATATAGAGACAGCTGAATTACAGAATACTGAAATATAAGAGAAAGTAAAGAAATTTTTAATAGGTCTAATAAGAAAAAACTAAACCTGACTGGGGTAGTACCTTGAGTCTCAAAATGTGCGGATAAGTCATGTTATCCACTTTTTTGGAGTTCAAATTTAGCAATCAACATATGTGCACTTTTTGTGCGAATGTTTTCTAGTGCGCTGCAGATTTAGCAAAAGCTGTTGACACAGATCCCCGGTTAAAAAGGGCCCAGTTTCAGCAAAAAAAAAAAAATAAAATTAAGTGACACCCTAACTGTAAAAACAAGTCAGCTCACTTAAAAAGAGAAGTTTACGCTTCCTTAACCTAGTACCCCAGGGGGGGTAAGACATACTCCCCCCGGTTTCGCAAAAAAATGGCCATTATCTGACGGGAAAAAAAAGGCTATTTGCTGGGGGCCAAAAAAAGACCCTGGCCCGAAGAACTTCTTTAGTCTTGTCTTTCCCCCACCCAAAAGGGTAAATTTTCATTTTTTTGGGCTAATTTTAAAGCCCGACTTCTTCGATGTCCTTAGATTAACGACGAGTTAGCATTTTTAACTGTTTTTATTCGAATTTGAATAGCTGCTTTTAATAATATCTTTGAACTTTTCCTAATTAAATATTTTCTAATTTTTTTTTTTATCAATGGTTAGTTATACCCTTTCCCGAAGTAAAAAATATTATTTTGTCATTGCTAACTTGTGTTAAGGGGTCGTAAAGCTTAAAACATGAAAGTTTTTTAATATTTTCCCAAATTAAATAAAAACAGCACGTACTTTTTTGCTTTCGAAAAGTACATGGAACACCCTATAAAGTAAAGATGGGTTTATTGATATTGTTGTTGTTGAATTTATTTAAAAAAAACACAAGTATAATACTTCACATTCCCACAGAAATTATAGCTTTCCCAAAGGGAAAAATTGATTGAGCTCTGCCTTTCATGTTTTTTCAAATTTTCTAAATTATTTTGAGAGAATTTCAAAAGTTGTGCAAGAATGAACATGGATGGGCGATTGCATTTACCCTTGACATTTAGAAAAGTTTTGATAAGGGTTCCCCATGAAATAATTATTTTGAAACTAAAAAATATTGATGGGTTTTAAAGATAAATTATCACAATGGATGAAAAGGCTTTTTAGGAGGGTTGCTAGCGAAATCATTTTTGATAATTTGGTCCAAAATGAATGATTTTTTTACAGTGATTTAAGCAGCTTTGGAAACCAACACAATGTAGTGACTTTTTCCCTTAAAAGGCTACAGAAAAAAATAAATAGTGCCCTATTCTATAGGGCTATAAAACACTCCCTTTTTCTACAATATTGGCTAAGATGTATATTGGATCCCAAGTTGGCATCAGATGAAAGATAAGTCTAGATAAT
This sequence comes from Cherax quadricarinatus, assembly GCF_026875155.1. NCBI lineage: Eukaryota > Metazoa > Arthropoda > Malacostraca > Decapoda > Parastacidae > Cherax > Cherax quadricarinatus. The sequence goes on from NW_026465974.1 coordinate 8,787, forward strand.
CATGGTACTAACCCCGTTTTTGAAGCAAAATGTCAATAGATTGCCATATAAAAATGTTTGAATTTTATAATTTTTTAAGATTTTTTGTTTTTTTTTTTGAGGGGTGAGAGAAAGATAAAATCACTAAAAACAAAGCGGTAAAAATATCGCAAATCGCCTTTACATGCTTGTTGAACCATCATTACTCAATAATATGTGCCAAAAATCGTTTTTACACTCTATAAACACTTTTTCTAATGAAAAATATTGTCATAGCTTATTCCTGAGTTTATTACATATATTATGTTTTCTGTTAAAAACTCTACGGGTCATGGCGCGGGCCACATTTCAGTAAGTTGCCTCGACTCAGTACATTGTTTGAAGCCCTCGGTGGACTGTTGTCTTATCTCTTCCTGAATTTGAATGGAGTCCTCAGAGAAGTTACAATGTAGTGTTATTTAGATGAAACATATCCTAAAAATCGTAATTCTGAAGGGGATAAAAAACACGAATTGCCATCATGTCTTTTTGATGGACAGACATGAACAAAAATAAATACATTTTGGAAACACATACTTAGGAAAATATCATAGAAACCACAGCTAATTACAATCAATCGTGCTGTCAGTATTATGCACTATTTGTTCGACAGGAAACACATTTTTCCATTAATTTTAAAATTTTCCTTTTTTATCCACTCCTAAAAAAAATTCACCCTCTTTAAGAGGGAAAATGCATACAGTTATAAAGGAAAAAATGATAATTGTGATTCTATATATATAAAATGATTTACCAGAAGGAATAAGAAGACCAAAATAGGTTTCCAGAGGCATATAAAAATGTAAGATTAATGATGAAAATCAATGTAAATCCTTACAACAGGCTCTGGATACTTTGAACACGTGGAGTTGATGTTGATAATTCCATGTATAGAAATGGCAAGAAAGTGAAAGGACGCCACCAGAAAAGATATAGCCCTGAAGCAAAATGCGAAAGTATGAGATGAGAAAGGTATTGTGAGTTATATCGTGTTGCATTATCCACACTGTCAAACTATGCACTGTTTTCAAAAATGGACGAGCAAATGTCTAAGTTGAACATAATTTTATATTAGACCAAAATTTTAAATTAAGCAGCGAATGTCTGTTCAGCACACCTTAGGAAATACACAAACTAAGTTAAAAAAAAAAATCGTTTTTTATAGGAAGGATTACATAATGCTGTCAAATTTGAGCAGTATGAAACTATGATGAACGAATTAAAACATTAATGTTTCCAATGTTGATTGATAAGAGGTCGACGAGGAAACATGATACCCTATTTACAGTCTTGTATAAGATTTGATAAAGATTTCCTTGTTAGCTGCAACAAGGATAACGCTGCAAATTGTGCAAAAGCGAAAGCAAAATTTTTCCTGTGAAAAATTAAAAAAAAAATTACATATATGTATATAAGGAAAACAGATTTTGAAGGAAACGACGAGCATTGCTCTACTCCTGCAGTTTCAAGCACACTGTGACACACTAATTATGTGATGCTTTGGCCCACCACAGCTTAAAGCGTTGTCCCGAACTTTTGTGTTCAATAGGACGGTTGCTAGGCGACTCGGGCCAGTTATAGCGCGTGACAACGTTCAAAAGTCATACACAAACGTAAGACGAGGTAACCAAAGGCAGTGGTAATGAGGTGACGTCAGAGTTTCTTTTCGAATGTAGCAGTAGTTGTGTGGCGTAGACTGGCGGGTCTTCGGTGTTGTCTGGAGTTAATTGCTTTATTACCTGTTAATCATGTGGACAAGGAGTAATATCTAAATTATATAAAATAATTGGAATAACATGCAGAGTGAAAGTTAATATTGGCTTGTCAAACAGTTTGAGAAGAGTGGATAATTAAGTGTAGCGTCATCTATTGAATGCCGATCATATTTTTAGTTGAGGAATATGTAGGAATCTAAGTTCTGAAATGTACTTCCCCCAGGCGTATTATGCTCACTTATTGTAGAGCAATATGGTTAGTGTCATCTTTAGTTTAGTGTGTGTTGCCTTTAGCTGACGGCCTGTGAGTGTCACTCTATCATTCCTTTGTGAACGACTGGGTAACAGGGTAGGCTGACTGGCTGCGACCCGACAATAGAGTAACTGTTTGGTGAATGTTTTTTCTTGCTAAAAGGCAGTGTGTAAAGTATCCATAGGTGTTTCACAACTCCAAAAGCATACGAGAAGGACACAACAGTGTGTAAAAACATTTCATAGACATAAATACAAATCATAGACACTAAGGAAGATTCATAGATAAGTTGGGCACTAAACACAGAGCACACACGCTTCTACTGTATGTACTCAGATCGCAGACAGCCTCTTCTACACACTCCACATACACACACCACACACACACACACACACAACACCAACACACACACACACACACCAACACACACACATACACAAGAGGAAAGATAGGTACCAAATCAGTATAAAAGCTAGGGGGAATAAATGATACAACCTTCCTGAAGTGAAGGTTTTATGTGGGAGAGCTTACTGTAGGTACGGCATTTCGCCCGAGATACACATCAACCTACAATAACCGTTGCAGGAAACGCGAGGCTGGTAAATTTAAAGGATTGTGTTCAGGAGCTTCAACAAGCAAGCATTCAGGACCTTACACCCCGTTTTGCCAAAGCGAACTTGGATTTTCGGTGCTAGTACAAACCCAATCTGTTAAAGCAGAAAGCTGGGAAAATCAAAGGTTTGCAATAAAGCATCCCAGAATGTGGGGTATGAACACGGGAAGGTTTGAAAGTAAATTTGAGAACATAAAACAAATGGACGAAAAAAGATTTAACTGTAGAAGGGGAACTGAAGTGGGAAGGGAGAGTCATTTGGGGAGATGTCAGGTCACAAGGTACAGCAAAGTTACAAGCACATATAAAATAACAGGGAATCAGGGAAATTTTTCTTTAACCCTTAGAGGGCAAGTAAACACTTAACGGGAAAGGGAAAAAAAATCGAATTACGCCTTAAAGGGGTTGATAAGATTCACGTAGCCGGGCGCGCGAAAAAACCTTTAGGGGTTTTCAGGGAGGGGACCAGGGAAAGATTAACCCCCTGTAACCAATTTTAAGTGAGGACAATTAGGTGATAACACACAACACACCAAACACACACACACAACACAACCAAAACACACACACACACAAAACCACAAAACACCACACCACACACCACACACACCACTTCTCCTGCCGGACCCCCCCCCCCCACTCAAAAACCCCCCCAATACAGAGTTGGAGGGAAATTAAAAGGTAAAACACCAACGCTGAGGTAAAAATAAAAAGGGGGACCAAAGATTACAACCTCACTCAAAAAAGGTTTTGGGTTTATTTAAAACCCGATACATCTCCTAACGCACACCAAGAAATTACTCTCAATATGAACGAAGAAATTTTCGAACGCATTCCTAATCTCATAAGGGTCGTTGCGGGCCCCCAAATTGCCGCATATACACCTATTTTGGACATGCATTTAAATTTTTGGAACCTCACCGGGAAAAACGCGGAAACTAGAAAAATGGAATTTCCAACGAAACTATCGCAGTTAACGGTGTTTTTAAGAGAGAGGTTTAAGAGAACCGACCTACGACATGAGGACAGGGGGAAGGGGAAGGACGTGATAACGAAGAAAAATTTCTAAGGAATCGACAAGGGGGACAGAAGGATGTCCAGATAGGATACAGGAAAAAGAGGTCACAATTGGAATTGGGAAGGTCAGATGATCCAGGAAAGTTTGGAATATTTTTTCAGCCCCTAGTGTTGCCAAAAATGGGAAAATTTTTAGAAGGGGGGGTAGTGTGAGAGGAACCATGCTAGTTTAAGAAAGTAGAAAAGCCGTGGGGCAGGAAGAACATAGTACGATCAGTTTAAAAGGCGAGGGCCCGGGAAAAGAATCTATCCCGCAACCACAATTAGTTGATCAATTAGGCAGTATAAACACCACACACAATACACACACAACAACACACACACAACACACACACACACCACACACCCACACACCACACACACACCACACACAACACACACACACACACACCATACTTCCCAGATTGGGTAAAAGAAAAATGGATCATGGTCTGATATTTTTAAAATCAAAAAAATGAATTATAAATAAGGGAAAATTTGTCAAAACGCAACACACACCAAAAAAAAAAAACGCCACAGTTTTACATAGAGAAAAATAGATCCAAAGTACCGGAAAAAAATCGTTAATGTAATTAATGAATTTTTGTGGTATTATTTATATCAATATTAATACAAGTATACCTAGGAAATAGGTTGGGGAAACAAACCGCCCAGAAGGGCACCCGCCTGCCGAGAGTAAAATGGAAACTATAATTGTTTTTGAATGATGGGAGGATTCGGGTGTTTTGTTCTCATAAACATAAGATTTTAGGTAGTCTTAACTTTTACTTTCACTTAGGTTTTAAAATCATGCATATACATGGACAAACTCACACAACCAACACACACACACACACACATGAAATAGGGAAAAAGGCACGAAAACCCGACAGAGTATGGCTAGGGGGCCAAAACTGCAAAACCCCCTCAAGGGGAAAGATCTTGGGGTGAGTAAACACCCAGCAGTTCCAAGCACACAT
>NW_026465975.1:0-148762 GCF_026875155.1 Cherax quadricarinatus
AGGGCGAGATCGTCGATGTGTTTAGGAAACACACGCACCACTCGGTAAGTCGACTGCACTGGCCTTGGGCCCCCCTAACAATTTCCTCCCATAGTAGTCCCCCCGGGTCCCATCTAAATTTGGGGGACGGATATCACCCCTAAAATTATTTTTCACCCCCTCAAAAAATTTTGCCCAAAAAGATCTGTATGTGTTACTTCAGATTAAATCCCCGTTTTTATGCAACATTCAAGCGATCTGGGAATACAATGCCACCCCCCCCCCCTTTCCCCGATTTTTTCTATCTACTTGGAACAAAAAAACCCCTGAATGTGACATTCTGGGGCGTCCCGACTTTTTGAATTAAACCACGTTCAGTAAGGGAAATACATCTATGTTCCTGCATAGCAACTAGCCAACTGTCCCTTATTCTACACTGCGACTATTTGGTAATAAAATTTAAGACCCCCCTCTCTTTTTCCCCCTTTCCTGCTCCTTTCTGTTACCCCACTAAACCTTTTTACTGCCCTTGAAATTAGTCCCACTGGTTTTCCAATATCCCCCTATTTTGCCTATTCTAGTTTCCTAGAATCATTTTACTCCCCTGGATTCACAGTTTTCCCCCCAAAACCCATCCCACTAAAAATCCTGTTTAAAGCCAAACCTCCCCCAGGGTTGGGCCATGCCCCACCCCACCCTAGAAAAGGGAAAACCCCCCCCCCCCCCCCTGGCATACTGTCATTTCGCCATAGAAAGGCCCATTTGTCAAGAAATGTTCCCGCATTTTCCTTACATATTTGTCCAGCCAGCAATTGACAAATTTTCGGGAAAACCATTCTTTCCAACCTCCCCTTGGAAAAAATCCCAAAGACAGGTTTCCCCCCTTTTCCTCCTAATTATCTCTATTGCTGACTATATCTAATTTTCCTCACTCCTAGTTCCCAAACTCTTTTGCCTCCGCATGGAAAAAAAAGGTTTGCTCCCTTTTCTCTCTGATGTCACCCGACGGCTAAAAATTTTATCCTTACCCCGCCCCAGGAAAAACCCCTTCTGCCCCCTATCCTATCCTTCAAGCAGAATTTGCCCTTCCAGGTACCTAATCGGGCACCCCCAACAAAAAACAATGTTTTTTACCTTCTTGGCGTCGTCGTCGTGTGTCCCCGGTTGCGACTCACATTCGCCAGGGAGCCTACCCAAAATTGAGAATTTTGTCAGACGTTCTCGTGGTCTTCGTTTGGGGTTTTAGGGAGTTTTACTACGTTCCAATGCTTCTTTGGTGCTCGTTTTGGCATTCCCAACAGAACACTACATTCGTCAGGGAGCACCGAGAATGGTTGGAAGTTTCCCGGTAGTCTTTGGTTTTCCCTTGTTTTTGCCTCTCCAACCGTTTTCTTTAATTTTTGCTTGGTTCCGTTGCCGGCCCTGACCAAACTCCCCCTTAACCTGGGGGTCCCAAAAGAAGGTTTCTACGAATCCCTTTTTTTCTCCCCGCCTATCGCCGTATCTTTTAGCAATCTGAGCTTTCTTCACTGCGGTTAAAAATTCCAAGGAGGGCATCCCGGTACGATTCCCCAGAGAGCACCAAAAGGTTTCACAGAGCTAAATACACGCCCCCTGATAAGTACACGTCACCCCTAGTAAGTACAGTCCCACTGGCTAATAACGTCATACTTTCCCCATCTCCGAATACCCCCTTTTTATCACTTTCAATTTTAGTGGCCGGGGGTTTTTGGTGTGACCTGCCACGACCCTTTGGGGTTGCATAGGGACACTGCTAAAAGAAAGATGTCAAAGTAGTTTCACTGGGAAAAATGAATTACTATCACATCGAATCCCCCAATTGGCTAAAATCAATCTCATCGTCACTTACATCACTTTCACTATCACTAAAACACCGGGAAAATGATAGTTTCCCTTGCGCGTTGCCCTTGGGTAACACTTGCCACCCGAGGTGTTGTCGGGTTTTGTGGCCACACGGGCCACCCCAGAATGTTGGCCTAGGGTCTCTGGGGGGGCCAACTGGCACCCCAGAGGTGCTTGGCCCGGACAGGTTTCTTTCCCCCAAGGTGATGGGGGGGGGGTCATGGGGGTTTCGCGATATTTCACTAATTCCTTAAATATTAGGCCCCCTTTGGGTGAAAAAAACACTAAATCACGACTCTATATTTCCTCGAATAGTAGATTTTTTTAATAGCGGGCGGGTAAATCACGAGGATGTGCCGTGATGTTGCCCCAGGAGGGAGCTGAATGAAATGGTCCCCCAGTGGCCCCAGGGTCCATTTTTTTGTATCTGTGCACATGAGTGGCACACCCATTCCTAGTCTAGGCGACTCAGGCCTATCACGTAATTTTGAACAAAGAAAAATTTTAAAAAGTATATACGTTTTGGGGGGCTACGCGCGTGAAGTTAATACATTTGACGTTTTTAAAGGGGAATTTGGATTATCAAGTGTGGCAAAGATTATTTAATGGTATAAGTGTTGGAATTGATAAGCCAATGTAGCTAAAATTTTAATTAATGTGCATATTAATTTTGCAAACCAAAAAGGGTGGGGTTTTTTTAAAAGTATTTTTATAATATTAATTTTTATAAATAATTCTGGCCAAAAAATTATATCAGTGTAGTGAAATTGAAAGCAATGTAACTAATATTAATTGTTAAATTAATTTCTATGCCAAATTGGCAAGATTTATCAATTTTTAAATTTTAATTTTGATAACCCAAGGCTGGCTAAAGGTTTTAAAAATGTACAAAAAAATTTATTTTTTTTTCGTACATGAAATTTTTGCTCCCTCGGAGTAGATTATTCAAAGGTAAGTGTACTTTTTTCCTTTAAAAAAGTGCTAATTTAGTCTAATCAGTGTTATTAAGTTGTTTTTAATACATTGCATCATTTGCTAAAAATGGGAAATTAAAATAGAAGACAAACAATGGAATATAGAGTAAAAAAAGCACACTGCAAGCTAAAAAGGGGTATGAAAAGGAAAATAATAAATTTTAGGATTAATGAAATCAAAAAAAACTTGAATATGATGTTTTAAAAATTGTATTTAGATGTTTAGGTAAAGATATGTTCATAAAAAATTCATTAAAAACAAATAAAAGGGATTTGTTAGTAAACTGTTAGATGAACTTAAGTAGATCTATGATTAATCGTATTATGAATTAGGGAAAAATTTCTTTCTTGCAAAAGTCAGGCTTGAAAAAAATTAAAAGGAAAACCAGGCAGTTTCAGTCTGCTCCAAAAAAATAATATGTCTTTGCAAAACCCCCAGAACTATTTTTACCTGTTTTTAAACCTGGTGAAAATTGGGGGGGAATTTTGGTAATTTTTTAAAGAGCTGTGCTGACGGAGTGACTTAGCTTGTAACTAAATGTTTTTTACCTCAAAGGACGGGTAAGGGAGTGTCACATACTCATAAAGCCTTTCCCCAATGTAGATGACTCTTAAAAGGGAAGCGTTGATTTGTTGAAGGTCATTATGGTAAATAGAAAAAAGTAGGTTTGGATCTGTGAAATTATTTTTAATTTAAAAACTCCAGATCCACTTACAAAGGTTTACAGCTTTAATTTAAACTGGAAGCCTTCAAAACTTTAAGTAATAAATAAAATTGGGGAATCAGATAGTATTGGTGCCATTGTACAAAAATAAATTAAGTGTAAAACACTTGAATGGGTGTCTAAAACAAATATCCAAGGGTTATTTTGGTTGGAGGAAATAAGACTGGGCTAAAAGAATTAAAATTGTGCTTGCAGACACCAACTAACTCTTTTTAAAGATCAAACATAAAAATTGAGGTATCTGTCAAGTTCAAAAAGGGAAAAAAATTACCCCAATGGTAATAATAAATTTTTTTCCTAAAAAGGTTGATAGATGCATATCAATTAGCAAAAATAGAAAATTTTCTCCAAAGGTAAAAAGAAAAAGTCCCCTCCAAAGAGTAGCCCAGTTAATAAAAAACCCATCAAGAAAAGAGAATTGCTTTCTGCAAGGGGTACCTTTTTTATAAAAATTTGCAATGATACTTTCAGGGAAATGATAAAGTTAAAAGTTGGAGGATTTTGGCAATTTATGGGTTTTTTTTGGCTAACAAAATGAAAGGATTCTTATCCCAAATTTAAAATTTTTATCAATTCACAAAAGGGAAAAACCCCATATAGTCATGTGAAAAAGGCCTATGATAATGTTATAATTTAAATGTTGAAAATCCTGCAAAAAAAAACAGTGGCAAAATGTAAAATTTCTGAAATTTTTAAAAATGATGGTTTTTTTGCTGAAGTACCCTTCCCTGTTTACGGTAAAAATTGATGAAAAAGGCATAATAAAAAAATTAAGCATTGTTGGAAAGGATCCCAGCGTCTTTATAAAACGTAAATGTCTTGAGGGTATGAAAGTGCAGATGGGAGACCCCACAATTTTAAAAAATTTTAAAATTTTTTTTTTTCTCTAGAAAAAAGGGGCTCAATTTATGACACTGTTTATGTAACTGTCAGGATGGGCAATGAAAAAAAAAGTGTTAATGCAGTAATTGTAGATAGACTTCCAGAAAAAACATAACGTGGGGGTTAGTGAAGCTACAGAAAGATTTTTACATAAAGAAAATTTAGCACCTTTGGGGAAGTGATGATTCTGTGGCCCCAAATAAAAATTTTATGGGTAGTACTATTTTTCCTCTGTGAAAAGGGTAGGTAAAGAAATGTGTGCCCCCCTTTTGAAGACTCGGAGGGAATGAAAGTATGGTAGGATTCCGGGAATAATAATTTCAGACTAGAGGAAAACTACAAATACCAAACTGTGTGTCTTATATGAAATCGCCCCCAGTATAATTCTTCCATAGAGGAGGGGTTTTGAGCCGTGCAAAAATTGTGGAATTAGAAGCATTGGAAAAAAATGTAAATGAAAAATCCAGAGATTCTTTACTAAGACAAACCCGGAGAGAGAAAAATTTTGAATTGAAAATACTGGTAGATTTCCGTGGAGACAAACCATCCAAAATTCCCTAATTAAAATGGCATAGGACAGTTAAGGCTCAGCTCCGCGAACTGAGTAAACACCAAAATTGTTAACTGCTTGTAATGTTTAATTGTGAAAAATTTAATTAAAAAATTTAGGGAAGAGGTACCTCTAAGCAAGCCAAAATTTGGTACTATTTGCCCATCACGGATGAAAAAGGATTCTAAGCCACTCCTTTCGGGATGTTTAATTGTATCCCAGTAAGTAAAAAAATGTACCAAATTTAAAATGACTGTTTGTGACAGGTCCGTGTTACAGAAAAAATTAGGGATTTTATTTAAAATTTTGGATGAAAAAAAATTTTGCCTTTCGGTGACATAATAAAGCTTTCCCAATGGGGTTTTCAAGGGTGACCGAGATTTTACCCCCCTTTTTTGGCCTGGAATCCTAGTGACCCCCTTACCCTCTGAAAAACCTTTTGCTTTAGGAGCGTTAATTTGGTGCTACATCCGTCCGTTCCTCTTCAAGCGACGAAAATGCAAACCTTAAACGTTGGAAAGTCCATTGGTAAAAAAATGAGCAAAAAAATTTTAGTGGGCAATTTCCCGGTGTGGTCAACTGAAGAGGAAATTTAATGACTTTTGAGAGGTAATAAAATAATGCAAAGGCAAATATGCCTTGAGGGAATGGAATAGTAATTCTCCAAATTAAAGGATCAAAAAGTAAAGATTACCCTGGAATGAAGTACCAAAAAGTAGTAATGTATTGGTTTAAATTTGGGGTATGAGAGGGATTTGTTTAAGTAAAATAAAATTGCAGTAAGCCCCAAAAATTTAATAAGAGGGTTTTGATTTCTGAAGTTTCCAAAGTTTTGATCCACTAGGTTTGTGTCACCCCTTACTTAAAGGGAAATTATTTAATTAGAAGCTGGAAAATTAAAAAGTGCTTGGGATGAAATTCTACCCGAGGAATTCATTAACAGGTGGGGTAAATTAATTTTGATTTTGAGAAAAATTTCCCAAAGTTGGGTTCCCATCCAGGTGGCCAAACCAAATGGGGGAAAAAAGTACCCACATTTTTTTTTGAGCTTCAAAAATTGGATAGGGGCAGTTGTTACCTTCAATGTAAAAGGTTATTTTCTTTTTAGTCTAAGGATAAAATGTCTCCAATTAAATCACGTATTTACCTCAGTTGGAATTAACAGCCATTTATGGGTGTCAATTAGCTAATTTATAAGAAATACCTTTCATGAGATAAATATTGCGGGGCACTTTTAAATTTTGGGCTGATTTAAGAGGTTCCCTTTAAAAGGATTCGTAATGGAAAAAAGTAAAAATGTGTAGTACAAAAAGAGTCGTGAAATTAAACGATGCAAAAAAAGTAAATGTTTGGGTCAGCAATGTTAACATTTAAAAAATACCCGGTGAGGGGGGGAAACCCGCTGTTTTTTGTCTCGAGGTTTTCCCCTTTTGCTAAAAATTTTTAAGTGCTGTTCATGGTTTTTTAAAAGGGCCGTGGTTGGTAAAAAAAGCTAATTTGGCCTGTACAAAAAAGGGGTTATTTCCCGTTGAAATTACTGTGACCACCACTCCAAAAGTTTTTTTCCTCCCCTTCCCTTGATAAAATAGGTACTTCTTTACCAAAAAATCAATGAACTAAGTTGGTGTTTAAATTTTAAACAAGATGAAATTTTTATTTTTAATTTTACTTCTCTTGAATTTGGGTAAAAAGGGTACAGGGAAAAAGGAAATGGATTAAAATTTAAGGAAAGGAAATTTTTGAAAGGTTCCATAAGAGAGAAATTGGGGGTGTATTTAGGAACAGTGTAATTAGGTGCAGAGGGAGGGTTTCAAAAAGTTGAATTGGGTGATTATGCTAAACCCCATCTTATGCCCAAAATCAGTAACAAAAATTTATTGTTCAAATGCCCAAAAAATGTAATGCATGGTGGGTACAAGATACCCAAATTGTATAAGGGGAAAATTTTGGATTCACAAGGATGGCAAAATGTTAAAAAGGGGTTTTATTAAATCTTTTTTAATATGTCGCCGTGTTGATGCCCAAACCCATATGTACCCCGGTCTCCACCTTTTCCCAAAGGGGTGCGTACAAATTTGTGAAGCCATTTGATGTAAAAGGTTTAGACGTAGTGGTCCAAAAAATTTAAATATGTCAAATGGTGTTCACTGAAAGTGTATGTTGTTTTTTTATTGTTTTGCTATAGGGCAGTTCATTTAGAAGTGGGACGGACTTTCTGCAGAACATTTATACAGCGTTTCGAAAAAATTTTTAGCTAGGAGATCCTGTCCCAATTTATGATTTCGGATAAGCCACAAATTTTTTAGCAGGTGCCAACACTTAATAGAATTAAATAATAGTAACGATGTTCAACTCTGTTAAACCCCCGAAAGTGTACCTGGAAAAATTTTTACTCCTAAGCCCCCTTTGGGAGGGGGGGGGGGCTGTACGAAAAACTGATACACAGTGAAAGGTTTCCCTTTAAATATACACCAGAAAGAATTAATTTGGAAGAATTTGTCAGTTTTGAGGAGTGGAAAAAAGAATAAAATAATCGGCCTCTCTGTACAGGTGATTTCACTGATGCAGATGTATTAAAACCTTCTCACCTAATATGTGGAAAGGAAAATTTGGAACTGCCCCAAAGATGTGGGAGTGTTGGGTTTTATAAATTTAAAATGTTTAAAAAGTAATTGTCATTGGTTAAATTTTTGTGGCGAAGGAAAACTTCTTTCACTTGTGAAAACTTTTTTTTTCGCAGAGGCAGTAAAACACAGAACACTCCCCAGGGACATTGTGTTAATTGACACTGAAAAACACGAAATTGTGGCCCGGCAAAGTATTTACATTGTACCAGATCCAAAGGGGTTGCCAAATGTCAAAATGTTGTGTCGTGGGAAGAAAATTACGCACAATTAAAAAATTATTCCCTTGGGAAATTTGGTGTTCAATCAAACATAAAAGAAAATCTCGGAAAGTGTAGAGTGATTGGAAGATAACCTGCCCCCGTGATGCCGGAAAATGAAATCATAGTAAGACCTACTAGGAGAACAGCCACTCAATCCAGAACCGGCTGGAATCGTCTCCTAAAGGAAGGAGTAATTTGAGTCGTTTTGCAACGAACTCGCCCGGCTGCAGTGTGGAAAATACTGTACATATTTTCCAGAAATAGAGTAGTTATATATAAATAGATGGCCATACTGTATTTAATAATATTTATGTCATAGACAACGGAAAGCCTGCGTCTGCGCAGAAGAGAGTCACCATTTTGTTAATTTGAATTGGATACAACGTTAGTGAATGGGAAGAATTTTTCGTGCTCTAGAGGTAAAATTGGGTTGACACCTCTCAAATAGGAGACGAAATTGTTGGATGTGCATTCCTGCATAACTTGAGTATCATTCGACAGGACAGGACAACTCCAGGAACCTCAGATAAGCTGTCTAATTTATGTTTAAATTCTGGCCAGTAAATTTTTCATAAATGTACATGACACATTAATCTCCAGTCAAATTTGTGAGTGTTATCAAGATATTCTCTTTCTGTTATGTAAATGTGTGTATATATAATCCTTTTTTAATTTTAATATATAGTCCACAAATTTATATATTTAACAGCATTCCTGGTGATATATATTTCCTTTATAATTAATAGGTCCACAGCAACTTGTGGGTATCGAAGGGGGACATTTTTGGCGACCTAGGTGTCCCAGATTCCTACTTGTCTAACTGATAAATAATAATTATCTTTGTTATTTACTGTTATGTACATAATGAGTTACATACAGATAAATGCAATTTTCCACAACTACTACTACTACAGTTACTACTACTAGTATTACTACCACTACCTACAACTATTATATTATGCCTTACACTTCACTTTAACACTTATGTACACTCTATGTGTCATTGTATTGCTTGTTACGGCTTGGGAAAACTCCTGAAGAACGAAACGTTGCCTCAGTAAAAATGTCCCATTAGTTGTACTTGTGTCCTTTAACCTAACATATTGACGGCAATTCTACCAACAATATTAGAAGGATGAGAAAGTTGTTTCCATGTATCAGAAACCTTTCCTTTCGATGACAAACTGATGGCACCGAATCTGAACTTTCTGGAAAGGCGTACTAAGGTTAACGTATTAAAAGTTTATATTTAGAAAGGATATTGAAATCACTGGATTTGAAATAGAGTTGTCCTTGAGTAAAACAAACTCCCGAGTAGTGTTATAGAAGCTTAAACCTTAAGTGGTTTGAAAAATAGGCTTCCTACCCTCGATGTGCAACCTTCACTCTGGCTCCGCTATGTGGATGACATCTTTGCTCTGTGGCCTCATGACTCCAGTCACTTCCAACCTTTCCTTGAAGCTCTTAATAATCTTGCCCCTTCCATTAAGTTTAAAGCTGAATGGGAATCTAATTCCTTGCTTCCTTTCCTTGATGTCCATGTCCACCGCTCAGATACAGGTTTTTTTCTTTTCCGTTTACCGAAAACCTATGCACAGTGGCATGTACATTCACTACTTTTCCTATCATGCTTCCCCTGTCAAGAAAAGTGTTCTTATCTCCCTCTTTCTCCGTGCCCTCCACATCTGTGATCCTCAGTTCCTTCCAGCAGAAATTTCCGCTCTTCAACATTCGTTTTCCTGTCTTGGCTACCCTTCCCATTTCATAGACTCTGCCTTTTCACGTGCTAAACGTAATTTCTTCTCTCCCAAACTCTCTACTCTTGGGAACTCTTCTGTCCTCTGCCTTCCCTACATTTCCGGTCTTCCTGTCTCAACAATTCTCTCCGTCCCTTAGACATCAAGGTTACTTTCCGCCAGACTATCACTAAAGTAAAAGGACACAAGTGCAACTAATGTGACATTTATTGTGGCAACGTTTCGCTCTCCAGGAGCTTTATCAAGGCTTGATAAAGCTCCTGGAGAGCGAAACGTTGCCACAATAAATGTCACATTAGTTGCACTTGTGTCCTTTTACTTTACATATTGTCGGTAATTCTACCAACTTTATTACAGACTAACACTCTTCGCACTAATCTCGTTCATACCGCTCCTCCCTCTACAGATGTTCTTGGTGTCTACTCTATTTCTTGCTCCTCCTGTCCTCTTCAGTACTTTGGAGAAACTGGTCGATCTCTTTCTGACAGACTTAGGGAGCACAAAAATAGTGTTAGGCTTGCCGACACTAACAATGCTGTGTTCTGTCACGTCAGAGATCATAGCCATCCTATTGACTGGTCTTCCGCTAAAACTGTCTTCCCTACTTCCAACTCGAACAGTCGCCGTCTAGTTGAATCCTCTCTAATACACAACTTTCCTTGTATGAACCTTAGTCGTGGCTTCGTCTCTGTAGATGCCTTCCTCTCCCACTACATTGTAAAATGCTCCAAACTTCAGAACACCCGTGACTTAACCTGACTCCTCATTTTTCTTTTTTCTTTTTTTATTTTTATTTTTATTTTTCTTCTCCCTCTTCCCCTTTCCTCTTTCCTTTATCTCCTCTGGGTTGTCTTTCTTTCTTCTGTCTCGTGTTTCTGTTCCTTCTTTATTTATTTCACCACTTCCCCTTTCACCCACCTCTGTGCACTTGCTCCCCCTCTGTGGGCACCTAGCTCCCTTGCAGTGCTCCCCTTTCTTTGTATTTGACTGACTCCTCCTTATTCCCCACTTCTACCACTACCACTACTACTACTACTTCTACTACTACTACTACTACTACTACTTCTACCACTACCACTACTACTACTACTACTACTACTTCTACTACTACTACTACTAATACTACCACCACCACCACTACCTCTTCCTGCCTATACATAGCCGTCCTGCTCCACTTCTGGTTAGTGTGACTTTGTAAATGGTCCAAGTCGGGCCGAAACGTCGTCGTAAGCTCCTCTCTTCTATGTGCGGGCTATTTGTGTATCGTTCCAGTCACGGTATTGTGCCTTTTTGTTATTTAGGCTAGACTTGTACATGAGTGGTGTGGGTTTGTGTGAGTTAGACTTACCTAGCATGGGCCAGTAGGCCCGCAGCAGTGCTCCTTTCTTATGTTCTTAGCAGCATCAAACTTAAAGTGCTGGTGTAGTTTAGGTTACTGATCTCTCGGAGATAACAAGAAAATACCTCATCAGTTTTCACATTAAGTTGGTGTTTCTCTGTGAAAAATCTGAACTTAATTTTGGCTATATATATGTTCTTATTTGTCTTTTTATTGAAGTAAATGGGACATCAGTTAATTAATTTTCATGTGATGACTTGCTAATATCTCTGCTAAATAGCTTCAGATATTCATTACAGTAATTTGTGAAACAATCTGCACAGGTCATCAAGGTACAGCGTACTGGACTTGGCACTGTTTTCACTCTTCTTGGAACACACAAGAACCAAAATTCATTTAGCTGATTTCATTTCCGTGATACGTTTCGTTATATATCATATACATGTATTTTATTTTATTCTTGCTTCTAAATTTGTGATGGAACAATAGCTATTGTTTAGTTTCTCAACAATACATTAGATGACTGCAAGCCAGGTGTTGAATATTGAACACTTGTTCGCATTTGTCGGTGGAGAACAGAGAAGCTACAGCCTCTGGTCCGTCGCTCTGTCAGTTCACTCGTCTTGCTTCATACAACCACTCGGTATCTTCTCTGAAACCTCAGTTTTGCATCCTGCTGTAAGTGCAGAAGGTTGAAGTAGTTTCACAAGACTCCTGGAAGGTATTCAGAAGCATTGGTAGCATCATGAGGGAACCTATTTTCCTAACTTTCATCTTGGTATTAAGAGTCATCGTTGTCGCCAGAGAGCAGAGGGTAAGTATTGAATATGATGTGCGAGTAGGCAGAGCAAAACTGTTTTGCCACATTTTTCTCCAGTCTTCTCATATTCTGTGTCCTTTTCTTCCTAATAATGGATAATCAGATAACAAGTTCAAGGGGAAGCGCCTGTAAAACAGATAACAGCGATCACAAAAGTAATCATTGTAATATGGTATCCAGGAATGCGTAATATACAGTGATTATCTGACTTTGTCTTCTTCCTCCAGTCTTTTGTTTATGACTTGATAATGTTTTATATTTTCAATTTTGGATCACCGAACAAGAAGGTTATTACTGACAAGTGTAGGTGACCTGCGACCGATGTTCAATAAGCCGTTCCCAGAGTGGGTTTAAATATAATTACACCAACAATACCAAGAGAAAGTCTCCTATCATCAACTACAATAACCAAAGAATCTCTTATCATCAATACAACACAAGAGAAAGTCTCTTATCTATCAACTACAACAACAAAGAAAGTACCTTATTATCAACTACAACAACAAGAGAAAGTCTCTTATTATCAACTGCAACAACAAGAGAAAGTCTCTTATTATCAACTACAACAACAAGAGAAAGTACCTTATTATCAACTACAACAACAAGAGAAAGTCTCTTATTATCAACTACAACAACAAGAGAAAGTCCTTATTATCAACTACAACAACAAGAGAAAGTCTCTTATTATCAACTGCAACAACAAGAGAAAGTCTCTTATTATCAACTACAACAACAAGAGAAAGTACCTTATTATCAACTGCAACAACAAGAGAAAGTCTCTTATTATCAACTACAACAACAAGAGAAAGTCTCTTATTATCAACTACAACAACAAGAGAAAGTCTCTTATTATCAACTACAACAACAAGAGAAAGTACCTTATTATCAACTACAACAACAAGAGAATGTCTCTTATTATCAACTACAAAAACAAGAGAAAGTACCTTATTATCAATACAAAAGAGAAAGTCCCTTATATACAACAACAAGAGAAAGTCTCTTATTATCAACTACAAAAACAAGAGAAAGTACCTTATTATCAACTACAACAACAAGAGAAAGTACCTTATTATCAACTACAACAACAAGAGAAAGTCTCTTATTATCAACTACAAAAACAAGAGAAAGTACCTTATTATCAACTACAACAACAAGAGAAAGTACCTTATTATCAACTACAACAACAAGAGAAAGTCTCTTATTATCAACTACAACAACAAGAGAAAGTCTCTTATTATCAACTACAACAACAAGAGAAAGTCTCTTATTATCAACTACAACAACAAGAGAAAGTACCTTATTATCAACTACAACAACAAGAGAAAGTCTCTTATTATCAACTACAAAAACAAGAGAAAGTACCTTATTATCAACTACAACAACAAGAGAAAGTCTCTTATTATCAACTACAACAACAAGAGAAATTTACTTATTATCAACTACAACAACAAGAGAAAGTACCTTATTATCAACTACAACAACAAGAGAAAGTACCTTACCGTCAACTACAACAACAAGAGAAAGTACCTTACTCACTACAACAAAACTTACCAACTACAACAACAAGAGAAAGTCTCTTATTATCAACTACAACAACAAGAGAAAGTACCTTACCGTCAACTACAACAACAAGAGAAAGTACCTTACCGTCAACTACAACAACAAGAGAAAGTACCTTATTATCAACTACAACAACAAGAGAAAGTACCTTTTACGTCAACTACAACAACAAGAGAAAGTACCTTATCTATCAACTACAACAACAAGAGAAAGTACCTTACCGTCAACTACAACAACAAGAGAAAGTTACCTTATTATCAACTACAACAACAAGAGAAGTACCTTACCGTCAACTACAACAACAAGAGAAAGTACCTTATTATCAACTACAACAACAAGAGAAAGTACCTTACCGTCAACTACAACAACAAGAGAAAGTACCTTACCGTCAACTACAACAACAAGAGAAAGTACCTTACCGTCAACTACAACAACAAGAGAAAGTCTCTTATTATCAACTACAACAACAAGAGAAAGTACCTTACCGTCAACTACAACAACAAGAGAAAGTACCTTACCGTCAACTACAACAACAAGAGAAAGTACCTTATTATCAACTACAACAACAAGAGAAAGTACCTTACCGTCAACTACAACAACAAGAGAAAGTACCTTATTATCAACTACAACAACAAGAGAAAGTACCTTACCGTCAACTACAACAACAAGAGAAAGTACCTTATTATCAACTACAACAACAAGAGAAAGTACCTTACCGTCAACTACAACAACAAGAGAAAGTACCTTATTATCAACTACAACAACAAGAGAAAGTACCTTACCGTCAACTACAACAACAAGAGAAGTCCTTATTATCAACTACAACAACAAGAGAAAGTACCTTACCGTCAACTACAACAACAAGAGAAAGTACCTTACCGTCAACTACAACAACAAGAGAAAGTACCTTATTATCAACTACAACAACAAGAGAAAGTACCTTACCGTCAACTACAACAACAAGAGAAGTACCTTATTATCAACTACAACAACAAGAGAAAGTACCTTACCGTCAACTACAACAACAAGAGAAAGTACCTTATTATCAACTACAACAACAAGAGAAAGTACCTTACCGTCAACTACAACAACAAGAGAAAGTACCTTATTATCAACTACAACAACAAGAGAAAGTACCTTACCGTCAACTACAACAACAAGAGAAAGTCTCTTATTATCAACTACAACAACAAGAGAAAGTACCTTACCGTCAACTACAACAACAAGAGAAAGTACCTTACCGTCAACTACAACAACAAGAGAAAGTACCTTATTATCAACTACAACAACAAGAGAAAGTACCTTACCGTCAACTACAACAACAAGAGAAAGTCTCTTATTATCAACTAAAACAACAAGAGAAAGTACCTTATCATCAACTACAACAACAGTAAAATGTTTCTCATAAGTTTCACATTATCAACACTGCTGTATCACATTCTGAAATTTATAATATCTACAATAATTTATGATAATTTTAATTTCGCTTTCTTTCAGTGGTTCATAAAGTTTATGTCTGATGTAGGTTAATGGGAGTTTAAGGCCCTATAAGTTTAAAGTTTTTTTGATGTAAATTGATATTATATTCTCATATATAACAACTTGGAAGAGTTGTAGTCCCTGCAGAATTCTTCTTCTGATCGGCTTCAAACTTTTAGGGTTAGTTTGTATTCATAAACGGAAGATTATCTATGTTAAAAGGTTGAATAAGAATCATTCTGTTGAATTTATGAAATGAATTGTAATACTGATTTCCCTTCAGTAACTGGAGAATGCATCTTCAGATCGGTTTCAGATTTTTATGATAACTAAACTGTATAGACTGTACTGAAGCAAATTTGATAATTTACTAAAACAGTTAATAAATATTTGAATTTTGATTTCCAATTGACAACAGGAGAATGCATCGCCTGGTCGGCTTCACACTTCCAGGACCACTGTGAATTAGGCCTACAAACTCTATATTAAACAGACATTTATAATGATTTAAACCATTTGAAGAATTTTTATGTAATTTTCTTTAACCGCTTTTTCAACCTGGACACAAATATTAACAATTAGTCAAAATATTCAGGATGTTGTTGTTTACTGTGTTCAGTCATTATAACGTTACTTGATCAGGATGTTGTTGTTTACTGTGTTCAGTCATTATAACGTTACTTGATCAGGATGTTGTTGTTTACTGTGTTCAGTCATTATAACGTTACTTGATCAGGATGTTGTTGTTTACTGTGTTCAGTCATTATAACGTTACTTGATCAGGATGTTGTTGTTTACTGTGTTCAGTCATTATAACGTTACTTGATCAGGATGTTGTTGTTTACTGTGTTCAGTCATTATAACGTTACTTGAGATAGCTTAACTATGACAAGTCTTTCCTCTACCGTCATTCAAATGGCAGAACAAACTCCAGCAATTATTTTTTATGAACTCAATGTAAATACAGAAATATTAAGTCAAAACTCTAGGTTAGTGTCGCGCCAGTTATCACAGAATGATTGATTAATGAATAATAATAATAATAATAATAATTATAAGGTACAACACAGTGTCTGGGACAATAATAATAATAATAATAAAAATAATAAGGTACAACACAGTGTCTGGGACAATAATAATAATAATAATAAGGTACAACAACGTGTCTGGGACAATAATAATAATAAGGTACAACACCGTGTCTGGGACAATAATAATAATAAGGTACAACACAGTGTCTGGGACAATAATAATAATAAGGTACAACACCGTGTCTGGGACAATAATAATAATAATAAGGTACAACACAGTGTCTGGGACAATAATAATAATAAGGTACAACACAGTGTCTGGGACAATAATAATAATAATAAGGTACAACACAGTGTCTGGGACAATAATAATAATAAGGTACAACACCGTGTCTGGGACAATAATAATAATAAGGTACAACACAGTGTCTGGGACAATAATAATAATAAGGTACAACACCGTGTCTGGGACAATAATAATAATAATAAGGTACAACACAGTGTCTGGGACAATAATAATAATAAGGTACAACACAGTGTCTGGGACAATAATAATAATAATAAGGTACAACACAGTGTCTGGGACAATAATAATAATAATAAGGTACAACACAGTGTCTGGGACAATAAATAATAATAAGGTACAACACAGTGTCTGAGACAATAATAATAATAATAATAAGGTACAACACAGTGTCTGGGACAATAATAATAATAATAAGGTACAACACAGTGTCTGGGACAATAATAATAATAATAAGGTACAACACCGTGTCTGGGACAATAATAATAATAATAAGGTACAACACCGTGTCTGGGACAATAATAATAATAATAAGGTACAACACAGTGTCTGGGACAATAATAATAATAAGGTACAACACCGTGTCTGGGACAATAATAATAATAATAAGGTACAACACCGTGTCTGGGACAATAATAATAATAATAAGGTACAACACAGTGTCTGGGACAATAATAATAATAAGGTACAACACAGTGTCTGGGACAATAATAATAATAATAATAATAAGGTACAACACCGTGTCTGGGACAATAATAACCAGCACTTAGCAGAATGTTATTATAACAACGTTCTGGCAATAAGTGGATAAAAGTGTAATCAGTTCACATCTTCATGTGGTCTGGGACAATAAATAACAGATTCAGCAATTTACTGTATAACAAACTTTGTCCACATGTTCATCAGCACACATTTATGGGGGATTATTTGTGATCCCAAAAAATAAAAGATTACAATTCACATGTACTTTGGAACAATCATAATCCACATGTTCACATGCATACACAAATTAAGCACATACACACATATGCATAATACATTTGTATTTCACATATATCATAAGGAGACGCTTACAAACTCATGCATCTTTTAACTGAATGCTCAATACTATGGTAAACATTGCATATAAAAAACTTGTAAGCACTTACACCTATTATATATACATAGGTATTTTTCAATAGTTTTAGAGATGGCACCCAGCTTGGTACTAGTGAATCATCATCTTACCACGAGTGTTCTGGATGGAATACCCGGATGGGGTTAAACATTGTTCACTAGTAACAAGTAGGTACCATGGATGTTTACGATGTGTGGGTGAACATCCTGTGTCAAAGAGGGGATATACTCAGGTGTTAATGGGCCGCATTCAGGATGTTTCAAGGATGGGAACATCAAGTAAGATGTCTCAGAGATGGACATATCACCAAGATGCTTTCGGAGAGGGAAACTCAACAAGGATGTTTCAAGATGGAACATCAACAAGGAGTTTAAAGATGGGACACATCAACAAGGATTTGATTATCAGAAGATTTTGGATAGAAACATCGACAAGGATGTTTCAAAGATGGGACAAGCATACAAGGATGTTCAGAGATGGGACACATCAATAAGGATGTTTCAAGGATGGGAAACATCAACAAAGATGTCTCGAAGATGGGACATATCAACAAGGATGCTTCACAGGAGGGACACAGCAACAAGGATGTTTTGAGATGGGGAAGCATTTTAAGGCAAGGATATTTAAGATGGGACCTATCAAAAGGATTTTCAGAGATGGGACACATCAAGAAAGATATTTCGGATATGAGACACATCGACAAGGATGTTTCAGAGATGGGACACAGCAACAAGGATGTTTCAGAGATGGGACACATCAACAAGGATGTTTCAAAGATTGGAAACATCAACAAGGATGTTTAAAAGATGGGACATATCAACAAGGATAATTCAAAGATGGGACACAGCAACAAGGATGTTTTAGAGATGGGACAGAAGAACAAGGATGTTTCAGAGATGGGACACATCAACAAGGATGTTTCTAAGATGAGACGCATCAACAAGGATGTTTCAGAGATGGGACACAGCAACAAGGATGTTTCAGAGATGGAACACATCAACAAGGATGTTTCAGAGATGGGACACATCAACAAGGATGTTTCTGAGATGAGACGCATCAACAAGGATGTTTCAGAGATGGGACACAGCAACAAGGATGTTTCAGAGATTGGAAACATTAACAAGGATGTTTAAAAGATGGGACATATCAACAAGGATGCCTCAGAGATGGGACACAGCAAAATAGATGTTTCAGAGATGGGACAAATTAACAAGCATATTTCTGAGATGGGACACATCAAGAAGGATGTTTCAGAGATGGGACACATCATCTAGGATATTTAAGAGATGGGACACAGCAACAAGGATGTTTAAATGATGGAACACAGTAACAAGGATGTTTCAGTGATGGGGAACATCAACAAGGATGTTTCAAAGATGGGACATATCAACAAGGATGTTTCAGAGATGGGACACAGCAACAAGGATGTTTCAGAGATGGGACACAGCAACAAGGATGTTTCAGAGATGGGACACAGCAACAAGGATGTTTCAGAGATGGGACACAGCAACAAGGATGTTTCAGAGATGGGACACAGCAACAAGGATGTTTCAGAGATGGGACACAGCAACAAGGATGTTTCAGAGATGGGACACAGCAACAAGGATGTTTCAGAGATGGGACACAGCAACAAGGATGTTTCAGAGATGGGACACAGCAACAAGGATGTTTCAGATATGGGACAGTGGAGCAAGGATGTTTCAGAGATGGGACACATTAAAGAGGATGTTTCTGAGATGGGACACATCAACAAGGATGTTTCAGTGATGGGACACAGCAACAAGGATGTTTCAGAAATGGGACGTATCAACAAGAATGTTTCAGAGATGAGACTCTTCAATAAGGATGTTTCTGAGATGGGACTCATCAACAAGGATGTTTCAGAGATGGGAGAGAGGAACAAAAATGATTCAAAGATGGGACACATTAACAAGGATGTTTCTTAGATGGGACACATCAACAAGAATGTTTCAAAGATGGGACACAACGTCAAGGATGTTTCAGAGATGGGACATACTAACAAGTATGTTTCAGAGATGGGACTCATCAACAAGGATGTTTCAGAGATGGGACAGAGGAACAAGGATGATTCAGAGATGAGACACATCATCAAGGATGTTTCAGAGATGGGACAGAGCAACAAGTATGTTTCAGAGATGGGACACAACATCGAGGATGTTTCAGAGATGGGACACAACATCAAGGATGTTTCAGAGATGGGACACAACATCAAGGATGTTTCAGAGATGGGACACAGCAACAAGGATGTTTCAGAGATGGGACAGAGGAACAATGATGTTTCAGAGATGGGACACATTAACAAGGATGTTTCAGAGATGGGAGAGAGGAACAATAATGATTCAAAGATGGGACACATTAACAAGGATGTTTCAGAGATGGGAGAGAGGAACAATAATGATTCAAAGATGGGACACATTAACAAGGATGTTTCTTAGATGGGACACATCAACAAGGATGTTTCAGAGATGGGACACATCATCAAGGATATTTCAGAGATGGGACACAGCAACAAGGATGTTTCAGAGATGGGACAGAGGAACAAGGATGTTTCAGAGATGGGACACATTAACAAGGATGTTTCTTAGATGGGACACATCAACAAGGATGTTTCAGAGATGGGACACATCATCAAGGATATTTCAGAGATGGGACACAACATCAAGGATGTTTCAGAGATGGGACGTAGCAACAAGGATATTGCAGAGATGGGACACAGCAACAAGGATATTTCAGAGATGGGACGTAGCAACAGGGATGTTTCAGAGATGGGACAGAGGAACAATGATGTTTCAGAGATGGGACACATTAACAAGGATGTTTCTGAGATAGGAGACATCAACAAGGATGTTTTAGATATGGGACACATCATCAAGGATATTTCAGAGATGGGACACAGCAACAAGGATATTTCAGAGATGGGACAGAAGAACAAGGATGTTTCAGGGATGAGACACATCAACAAGGATTTTGCAGAGATGGGACACATCAGCAAGAATGATTCAGAGACGTGACACGTCAACAAGGAGGTTTTAGAGATGGGACAAATCAGACAAATTAACATTATACATAGTTGAAGAACTAACCCCGAAGCTTTACGGATGATTTATACATCGTAATATTTTAATGATAATCAGAAAAATCTAATTCCATTAAGCATATTTTTAAGCCTTTATACTACTTGAAGGTTAAATATAAATTAAGTTCGTTACAACATGTTGCAGGAACGTGAAGGATTGCAGTGTGTGAGGGACGGAGGGAAGTGTATACACATGTTCAACAACTGCAGTGTTCCCTTGACTGACAACAATGACTGTCCTCATGGCACCTTCTGCTGCACCAGTCAGTATATTACATTATATTTCTTCATATACCAAAGTAACAATATAACTAAAGTGCTAGGAGTTATGTGTGTTGTGGTGTCATGTTTTCGCCCACCATGAGGCAGGCCAAAACAGCATGGGTTCGAGTCCTTGGCTAGTGTAGTGATGTTATTCATCAATACCACTCGTTCGTGGTCACAATATTATATATATATATATATATATATATTATATATATATATATATATATATATATATATATATATATATATATATATATATATATATATATATGTATATATATATATATATATATATATATATATATATATATATATATTATATATTATGTCGTGCCGAATAGGCACAACTTGCGATCTTGGCTTAAATATCAACGTTCATCTTGCCATATAGGACAAGTGAAAATTTGCGTATGCAATAATTTCGCCAAAATCATTCTGAACCTAACGAAAAAAATATATTTGATTGTGTTTGGTTAGTACTAAATTATTTTAAACGTATTTAAAATATATTTAGTTGGGTTAGGCTAAAATAAATTGTTCTTGTTATAATAAGGTTAGGTAAGTTTTCTAAGATTCTTTTCGAGAAAATTTAAATTTTTTACATTAAAACATTAATGAAAAATATTATTTTAAAAGTATAAGAAAATTTCAAAAAAGGACTTAATTTTTAAAGGGTTTCTTGCTAATTGACCAGTTTTACAATTCGGCACGACATATATATATTTAATATATATAAATTTGGTATATATAAATATATATGTCGTGCCGAATAGGAAAGAACTTGCGATCTTGGTTTAAAATAAACACGCTCATCTTCCCAAATTTGGAAAGTGAAAATTTGGTATGATGTAATTTCCCCATCTGAACCAAAGGGAAAAAAAAAATTATTTGTTGTGTTTGTTTAGTACAAATTATTGTAACTTATTTAAAATTATTTTAGTTGGGTTAGGCTAAAAAAAATTTGCTCTTGTTATTAAAAAGGTTAGGTAAGTTTTCTAAAGTTCCTTTTGATGCAAAAATTTTAATTTTTCATCAAATTAATAAAAAAAAACATATTTTTAAAACGTTAGAGAAAATTTCAAAAAGGGGATTTAAATTTTTAAAATGGTTTTTTGAAAATTAAACCAGTTTACATATTCGGCAGACAAAATTTATTTTTAATATATTAATATATATATTTTATATATATTTTAATATATATTTTATTTTATATATAAATATTTTATTTTATTATTATCACCCCGGCCGATTCCCCCCAAAGGCAGGGGGGCCCCCGAAAAAAGAAAAAACTTTCCCACATTCACTCCATCATGTCTTGCTGAAGGGTTTTAACTACAGTTTTTAAATGCAACTTTTAAACCCCCCCCTTCGAGGAGGCACTGTATTCCATCTCCGGACTCAAGCCCGGGCCCTGCCGGTTTCCCTGAATCCCTTAAAAAAATGTTACTTTGTCCACCCCAAAACAGCACGTCAAGTATTTAAAAAAAAATTTGTCTCCATTCACTCCCATCAAAAACCCCTCAAGCATGCCGCTGGAAAATCAGCCCCTCGCACCAAAACCTCCTTTCCCCCCCCTCCCAACCCTTCCTAGGCCGACCCTACCCCCCTTTCCCTTCCCCTCAGACTGTACACCTTTTAAGTCATTTGTTTTGTCCATTCTCTCTCTGTCGAACCACCTCAACAACCCTTCCTCAGCCCTTGGGGCAACAGTTTGGTAATCCCGCACCTCCTAACTTCCAAACTAGAATTTTCTGCTTTATTTACACCCAAACTTGCCCCCCCGACTGAATCTCCTGCCCCCAGCCTTCTCCTCGCGCAAATCACACCCACGCTTCACACCCTATAAGAGCGTTGGTAAAACTATACTCTCTACATTTCCCTCTTTGCCTCCAAGGACAAAGTTCTTTGTCTCCAAAGGGACTCCAAAGTGCCCCACTCACTCTTTTTCCCTCATAAATTCTATGATTCACTTTTTCAAGCCCCATCCTGACACGTCCACCCCCAAATATTGAATCGTTCACCCCTCCTTTACTCTCCCCCCCAAATTGATATTAATTTTCATACCTAATTTTTTGTTATCCTAAACCCTTTCTTTCCTGTTTTCCCCTTTAATTTTCTTCTTTTGCACACCCTCCCCAAATTAACCCCCAATCTCTGAAACTTCTTTCAGAATCCCCCAAGAGCACAGTGTCATCAGCAAAGAGCAGCTGTGAAAACTCCCACTTTTGTTGTTTCTTTATCTTTTACTCCACGCCTTTCCCAAGACCCTCGCATTTATTCTCTTACAACCCCCATCTATAAATATTTTAAACAACCACGGTGACATCACACATCCTTGTCTAAGGCCTATTTTACTGGAAAAAAATTTCCTCTTTCCTAAATACTCTAATTGGCCTAATATCCTCGTAAAAACTCTTCATGCTTTCAGAAACCCTACCTCCTACACCATACACTTGAAACATCTGCCACTTTTGCCCCCTTCCCCCCGTCAAAAGCCTTTTCCAAATCCTAAATGCCACAAAGCCCTTTTTGCCTTTCTAAATATTTTCACTTATATGTTTCACTGAAAAACACCTGGTCCACACCC
Source organism: Cherax quadricarinatus (assembly GCF_026875155.1). Taxonomy (NCBI): domain Eukaryota; kingdom Metazoa; phylum Arthropoda; class Malacostraca; order Decapoda; family Parastacidae; genus Cherax; species Cherax quadricarinatus. The sequence continues at coordinate 23,219 of NW_026465975.1, forward strand.
CCCCCCTACCTTTCCTAACCCTCCTTTTTCATTGCTATCCTATTCTCCTTTACTCTTAATTCTTTAAATTTAAAAAACCTACCTACATTTTACCAGGTACACTAAACAGACTTATCCCCCTAAATTTTTTGCACTCTTTTTTTTAATCCCCTTTGCCTTTATACAAGGAACTATGCAGCACTCTGCCAATCCCTAGGTACCTTACCCTTTTCCTACATTTATTAAAAACAATTTCACCAACCACCCAAAAACTATATCCCCCCCTGCTTTTAACATTTCTATCTTTATCCCATCAACCCGGCCCCTTCCCCCCTTTCATTTTACCTATCCCTCAAAAATTCCCCCCACACTCCAAGGGCTCTTCCTCACCCCTACAAGTGTATTCCTCCTTGCCCTATACACGAAATCACAGTTTCCCCTATTTCATCAACTTTTAAACAATTCCTAAAAATTTTCCCTTCCATCTTCCAATTCCTCTAACTTCCATTTAAAAACTCTCCTCTCCTTTTTTAGACAAACCCATTTGTTCTCAGGCTTTCTTAATTTTAATCTCCCCCAAAAACTTTTTTTATTTTTCAACAAAATTTTTTAAAAATTTCACCCACTTCTCTTTTTGCTTCTTTTTACATTGTTTTCACCACTCTTTAACCTCTCTCTTTTTTTCCATATACTTTCCCTCCTTGCATCATTCTACTTTGTAAAAACTTTCATATGCTAACTTTTTTCCCCTTTTATACTCTTTTACATCATCTTTCCCAAAAATCGTTCCTTTTCCCCCTCCTCCCCATTTTCCTGTAACCCAAACTTTGTAAACCTCTAAACATTTTCATTTTTAAACCTCCCCCATACCTTTTCGCCCCCATTGCCTTTGCTCTCATTAGCCCATCTATCCTCCAAAGCTTTTTAATCTTCCCCTAAACTCCTCCTCTTTTAGTTTATAACTTAAACTTCTTTTCCCCTATGCTTCTATTCCCTTGACCCCCATTCCCTTTTATCTCAGTGTAGCTCAACTAGAAGTGATCTGATAATCTGGGCCCTCTAAAAAACATGTCATCCTGAAGTTATCAAACAGTTTTTTAAAACTCAATACATATCCAAAAAATACTGTCTTTCGCCCTACATCATTGTGTATACTTATTTATCCTCTTTTTTTAAAATTGTATTCCCTTTAAAAAAATAAACCCCTTTTATAAAATTTTCAATCAAAGGGCCCCCTTATCATTTACACTGGCCCCCCCAAAAACTTACCTACCAACCCTCTAAAAGTTTCCCCTACTTTAGCTTAAAGCCCCCCTCCCACAATTATCTCCACTTTTTAAAGGCTCCTTTACATTCACTTAAATCCCCCAAAATCTTCTCTCTCCTCTGCTTTCCCTCTCTTCTCCGGGTGATACACGTTATTATACCATTCTCGCACCCAAACCCTTTACTTTAACCACATAATTCTTAAATTTACAATTCATTTTCTTTTTTTCCCTTATAACTAAATTTTTTAAATTTTACTGCTACCCCTTCCTTTGCTCAACTCTTCAGATACTCCAGATTTAATCCATTTTTTTCCCCCCACTGAAATCCCCTACCCCTTCAGTTTGTTTCGTTAGGGCGGTTTTCCAACTTCTTTTCATTCATAACATCAGCAATCATCGTTTTTTGTCATCCGCACTACATCCCGCACTTTTTAAACAAAACCCGTTTTATAAAGTTTTTTTTTCTTCTCTTTTTTTAGTAATTGTATACGGGGAAAGGGGTTTTTAGGCCCCTTGCCCCGGCATTTTAGTGCCCCCATACGACACGCTGGCTTACGGGGAAAGATTCTTTTCACTTCCCCCATGGACAATAGAAGAAATAAAAAAGAACAAAAGGGGTATTTTGAAAAAAAGGGGAAAAAACCTAATGTATGTATATTATATATGATGTGCGTGTCTGTGAGTTGACCAAAATGTTGTGGGTAGAGAATCCCTGTTTTCTTAGCGTGTTTATGAGACAGAAAAAGAAAACCCGCAAAACCACCATCATGCAAAACAATTAAGGTTTTTGTTTTCCCGCATTGGGAGGACGGTATTACTTTTCCCGGGTGGTTGCGTCTACCAACCTACTACCTGTACTAAAATATTATATAATATATATATATTTATTAATATATATTTTTAATATTATATATATATACTTTCATTGGAGAGGTTTTCAGGGGTCCCCAAAACCCCCAAACCCCCCGGTGGTTGAGATGGCCCCGTGGTGGATCATGGTCTAAAACATCCAGGGTGTTTTGCTGGCTGACGTAAGTGACGTACGAACCACAGCCAGCTGATTAGGTTTTGACTTTTGGTGCCCGCCCCGCACCTTATAACACAGGGGGCGTTTGGTTTTGTACCCCTTTTTGTGACTCTGAAGCGAAGAAAAAGTCTTGGGCCCCTGAACTTAGTTTTGTCTTTGGTGTCTCATGGGACCCTTTTTTTTTCATTTGGAGAAAGTTTCATTTCCAGTGAATTTTTTTGCTTTTGTAGGGACTGATTTTCGTGTGTAAATTTGGTAAAAAAATACCCCCAGGATTTTGCAAGTGTTTATTATCAAGTGTTTTTTTGTCTGTTTTCAGGTAATTCAAAATTAGGGGCTTCAACCGTTGCGAGTAATTAGGTGTTTATCGTATTATGAGTAATATGAAAAATTCTCTCTACATTCTCCAGGTAGAAATTTTGCCGCCTTGACTGTGGAAGTTAGTGTACAGCAGTATTTGGGGAAAAAGAAACAAGCAAATTTTAAAGGGAATCGAAGACTTGGTTTCCCCTCGATACTGTATAGATGGGCTTCAGTAAGGTTTCGAAGAGTTCCACTCACAGGGTTTTTGACGGGAAAATGCACATGCAATAGGAGGAGAAAATTTTTTTCCGGGTAGAGGGATTTGACAAATAGGCAGCAGGAGTTTGCATAAAGGGGAGAAATCAGAAAAGGGGGCACGTCACAAGCGGTGTTCCTAGGGGGGCGGTGTTGAGCCCATTGTTTTCAAAATTTCTAAAAAGACATAGATGAGGGAATAAAAAAGGAATAAGTAATTTGGTAAAGACACCAAAAAAGACGTCGAGTTCATTCAGGGAGGACTTTAGAGCATCCGGATGATTTGAATAGCTGATGCCCCTGGTCGGAGAAGTGGCAGGATGCAGTTTAAAATTGACAAATGTAAAGTTCTAAATGTTGGTCAGTTAAAAAACCAGCCCTATTAAAAAATAAAACAGATCTTAAAACCGATTGCAAAAAAGGGTTTTGAAGTTCTGGTTAGCAGTAATCTAAACCAAGACAAAGTGCAGAATCCTTGGCTTTAACAATAAATACCAAAAAAAAAAGAAATCCTTAGGTTGTTTTTCAACTTTATATATCTTTGGTAGGCCCCATTTAGATTATGCTCACGGTTCGGTCACCATATTACAAAATGGATATAAATCCCCGGAAAAAGTACAGAGGGAATGACAAAGTTGATCCCATTTATCAGAAATCTTCCCTATGAGGTACACTGCGGGCCCCGCATCGCACTTTCTTTAGGAAGGGTATATTTAAAAGTTAAAAGGAAAAGGGGATGAAATATCATGATAAAAAAAAATTAGCCCCAGACGGATCACAGCAAAGGTTTAATTGCAAAAATTAGATTCAGGAAGGGTTGGCAAAACCCCGGCTTGGTAAAGAGTTGTGTGTGAGTGGAACAAAATCTGAGTACTGTTTTAAAAGCCTAAAATTTTTGGTAGTTTTAAAAATAGGTTAGATAATTTTTTGGTGGGTGTGTATGAGCTGGACCTGACTGCTTATGTACTAGGGCAGACGCCGTGCTCCTTCTTAAGTGAATGTAACCTGTGTGACTAGGTTAAGGATTGACTTAAACCGATAGGGGACTTGAACCGCCTCGCAGGGCCGTAGACCCCGTTTATATATATATATATATATATTTTTATATTTATTATATATAATTTATTATATTTATATATATATATAATATATATTTTATATAAAAGGAATTCGCGAGAGCATGCAAATATAACAAAAAACTGATTCTGGGTGAAGGAGCTCGAACCTCGAACCCTTTGGCAAGGTAGCAGTTTCTTTACCAATTCCCCCACTGGACCCCAAAACCTTGGCGTGTAGCAGAGCTACCGTTTGATCCAAGGCAGCCAGCTTTAGGGGGGAAAGGGTTACAGCTTTTCATCTCATCCCCCGCATGCATCAGCCTTACTAGAGATTTGAACAATGCAAGGAATTCGCGAGAGCAAGCGAAATATACACAAACACTGATCTTGCTGAAGGAGACTCGAACCTACGAACCTTAGGACAAAGTACGCAGTGCTTTACCAATCTACCCACACTGGACCAATACCTTGGCGTGTAGCATGAGCTACACGTTTGATCCAAGGCAGCCAGCTTTCAGGGAGAAGGCTTACAGCTTTTCATCTCATCCCCTGCATGCATCAGCCTTACTAGAGATTTGAACAATGCAAGGAATTCGCGAGAGCATGCGAAATATACACAAACACTGATCTCTGGCTGAAGGAGACTCGAACCTACGAACCTTAGGACCAAGGTACGCAGTGATTTACCAAATCTACCCACACTGGACCAATACCTTGGCGTGAGATTGGTAAAGCACTGCGTACCTTGTCCTAAGGTTCGTAGGTTCGAGTCTCCTTCAGCCAGAGATCAGTGTTTGTGTATATTTCGCATGCTCTCGCGAATTCCTTGCATTGTTTCAAATCTCTAGTAAGGCTGATGCATGCAGGGTGAGATGAAAAGCTGTAAGCCTTCTCCCTGAAAGCTGGCTGCCTTGGATCAAACGTGTAGCTCATGCTACACGCCAAGGTATTGGTCCAGTGTGGGTAGATTGGTAAAGCACTGCGTACCTTGTCCTAGGTTCGTAGGTTCGAGTCTCCTTCAGCCAGAGATCAGTGTTTATTATATATATATTATATATATATATATATATATATATATATAGATATATATATATATAGATTATAATATATATATATATATAGATATATATATATATATATATATATATATATATATATGCAAAACAACCACTCTGAAAGAATAGAGAAATTCCAAGCGCTTTCGTGACTACTCACATTATCAAGGAACTATGAAAGTGAAGCATCCAAGGAAGCTATATAAGGGGTCTGGCCAGCACCTCACTATCAGATCCCACAACGGTTAAACACGTGACGCGCGGCGAGCCAACTTGGATAGGTCCTTTGCACAACTCACCCCCAAGCTATTCTACCCAAGAAAATTTAAAAATTATTTGTCCAGTGTATTATTAAATTCTTCCCAAATTCTATTAATTATAAATGGATCTAATTTATATAAACCAAAGGAAATATTCATATTATTGTCAAAACTGCTTTTTATGAAACAAGATTCAATTATATTCCTGTCGATGGAAATAAATGGTAAAAAATACCGACACAATGGCAATATAAACACAAATGCAGTATAATGTGATCCTTTATTGACTACGTTTCGCCCACACAGTGGGCTTTTTCAAGTCACAAACAGAACTACCTGGGGTGGAAGGAACGCGAGTATTTATAGTCCGGCTGAGGTCAGGTGAAGAATGCTGCATCTGATGATGTACCGAGTTGGGTTGTAGAGTCTAAAAACTTGGGTAGCTTGGAAAGGAGACTGGACAAGTTTGTGAGCAGACCTTCTACAGTGTTCTTATGTGGGATAGCGATGAAGAAGTTTCTTGGCAAGTGGTTCAGCTATGTTATAGAAGCCACATTTCTGGTTGAAGTTGTCGGATATAGAAATAAGTGATGATTCCAGGATTCTTCGGTATTGAGTGTTGTCTTCTGTGGCGATAAGTCTTGAGTTTCTGTAGTTTATCAAGTGGTTGTGGTGAATTACGGTGTTTGTACGCAGGCATTCCTTGTGTCGTCAGACCTGCTTGCGTATTGGTGTTCTGAAATACGTGTTTGGAGGTCCCTTGATGTTTCGCCCACGTATAACTTGTTGCAGTCATTACAAGGGATTATGTATACCCCTGCAGAGGATGGAGGCTTGTCCTGCCTACTACTGGTTGATGTCCTTGATGGTCGTGGTTGTGGAGGTAGATACTTGGAATGATGTTTTTGGCAAAGATGTTGGAAACATGTTTGGCAATGGAGTTGGTGGGAAGGACTATGTATCTCTTCTCGGCAGTGTCTTCTCTGGGTGTGTTGAAGATGTTTAGTGCTCGCCGTCTGCAGTCTCTGATGAAGTGACGAGGATAGTGGAGTTTGGAAAATACCTGTTCAATTATAGTGCATTCTTCCTCAAGGAACTCGTTGCTGCAGATTCTGAGTGCACGCAGGAAGAAGCCTATAATTACACCACGTTTGGTTTTGGTGTCGTGGTGAGAGTAGAAGTGGAGAAGATCGTTTTGGTTGGTGGGTTTTCGATAGACTTTAAAACGAAGTTCGTGGTCAGCTTTGCAGAGTAGAACATCAAGGAAAGGAAGAGTGTTGTCGGATATATTTCTATATCCGACAACTTCAACCAGAATAGTGGCTTCTATAACATAGCTGAACCACTTGCCAAGAAACTTCTTCATCGCTATCCCACATAAGAACACTGTAGAAGGTCTGCTCACAAACTTGTCCAGTCTCCTTTCCAAGCTACCCAAGTTTTTAGACTCTACAACCCAACTCGGTACATCATCAGATGCAGCATTCTTCACCTGACCTCAGCCGGACTATAAATACTCGCGTTCCTTCCACCCCAGGTAGTTCTGTTTGTGACTTGAAAAAGCCCACTGTGTGGGCGAAACGTAGTCAATAAAGGATCACATTATACTGCATTTGTGTTTATATTCCTGTCGACCATGGACTTGCTTGATACTACTTTCTCAACTTTTTGAAAATCAATTGGATGGTTAAAATCTCTTACATGAATAAATAGAGCATTGGAATCTTGTCCAGTTCTAATGCTATATTTATGTTGTTTTAATCTTAGTTCGAGATTTTTACCAGTTTGACCGTAATAAACTTTATCGCAAATTTTACAAGGAATCTTATAGACACATCCATCAGCATTTTGGGGGGAATTCTTTATCAAAAGTTTCTTGAAATCACCTGTTTACTGTGATCTTATTGCATATATATATATATATATATAATATATATATATATATATATATATATATAATATATATATATATATATATATATATAATATATATATATATATATATATATATATATATATATATATATATATATATATATATATATATATATATATCAGTCATAGTAACACTTGTGAAACACAAATACAGAGGAACACAGTCGGTGAGGAGAAATTACAGGTGAAGAACAACACAGGTGAACCAGCATCATTTATGCCTTATAGTGTAGTATATGACGTGTATTAGGGATAGAGAAGTAACAGTATAATATCATATTGAAAGCATCACTTGTGAAAGACATAAACAAAGATGAGGAGAAATTACAGTGCCACCACGTAGTGTATATGAGATGTGTTTAGGGATTGAGATGCAACAATATAATAAAACAGAAGAAATATGCAAAGGACTCATTTAAATTTAAGTCCTTTCTAAAATTTTCTCTTATACGTTTAAAGATGTATGTTTTTCATTAATCTTGATGTTAAAATTCATAATTTTGCACCAAAAGCAACTTAGAAAACTTACCTAACCTTATTATAACAAGCGCTATTTATTTTAGCCTAACTCAACTAAATATATTTTAGATTTGTTTACAATAATATAATACTAAATAAACACAGTGAAAAATATTTTTTTCGTTAGGTTCAGAATGATTTTGGCGAAATTATTGCATACACAAATTTTTGCTTGTCCTATATGGCAAGATGAGCGTTGCTATTTAAGCCAAGATCGCAAGTTCTGCCTATTCGGCACGACATATATATATATATATATATATATATATATATATATATATATATATAATATATATAATAATATATATATATATATATATATATATATATATATATATATATATATATATATATATATATATATATATAATATATTATATTATATAAATTATATAATATATATATATATATATATATATATAATATATATATATATATATAAATATATATATATATATATATATATATATATATATATATATATTATATAATATATATATATGTCGTGCCGAATATGTAAAACTGGTCAATTAGCAAGAACTCATTTAAAATTAAGTCCTTTCTGAAATTTTCTCTTATACGTTTAAAGATATATATTTTTCATTAATGTTAATGTAAAAAATTTTAATTTTGCAACAAAAGAATCTTAGAAAACTTACCTAACCTTATTATAATAAGAGAAATTTATTTTAGCCTAACCAAACTAAATATATTTTAGATTTGTTCACAGTAATTTAATACTAAACAAACTTAGTGAAATATTTTTTTTTCGTTAGATTAAGAATGATTTTGGCGAAATTATTGCATACACAAATTTTCACTTGTCCTATATGGCAAGATGAACGTTGCTATTTAAGCCAAGATTGCAAGTTCTGCCTATTCGGCACGACATATATATATTAACAATGATCTCTGGCTGAAGGAGACTCGAACCTACGAACCTTGGAACAAGGTATGCAGTGCTTTACCATTCTCACCACACTGGACCAATACCTTGGCGTCCAGCTTGCGCTAGACGTTTGATCCAAGGCAGCCAGATTTCAGGGAGAAGGCTTACAGCTTTTCATCTCATCCCCTGCATGCATCAGCCTTACTAGAGAGTTTAACAATGCAAGGAATTCGCAAGAGCAGGCGAAATATACGCAAGCAGGACTCCAAGGTATTGGTCCAGTGTGGTGAGAATGGTAAAGCACTGCGTACCTTGTTCCAAGGTACGCAGTGGTAAAATTTCTAACTTCAATGTTAAAAACAACTTAGATTTAGTTGATAAATTAAGCTCCTTGACTGAATTAAATGATTTTAACATGGTTAGTTTTGATGTTACTTCCTTGTTTACGAAAGTTCCTATTGATTATTTATTAAGTTTCTTATCTGAAGAACTCTTTAATTATGATTTACCATTACCAGTTCCTACCATCATTAAACTTTGCATTGTTGATGCAAAATTTGTATTTAATGATAAGTTTTGCACTCAGAAATTTGGTATGGCAATGGGAAATCCTCTTTCACCTGTTCTTAGTAACCTATACATGGAATTTTTTGAAACAAGATTGCTTAACACAATCCTCCCTAATAGAGCAAAATGGTTCAGGTATGTCGATGATATTTTATGTCTTATGCCCAAGAATGAAGATATGCACCATTTCCTTGGCAAATTAAATAGCTTAGCCCATTCTATAAACTTTACTGTCGAGTTTGAGGAAAATAACTAATTGCCTTTTCTAGATGTTTTAATTATTAAGAGTAATAATGAATTCAAATTTAACATTTACAGAAAACCTACAACTACCTGTTCCTATGTCCACTATTATTCTTCCCATCAAGATAAAGTTAAACTGTCTGTTTTCTCATCAATGTTTTTGAGAGCTTTACGTATTTTTAGTCCAGAGTTCATAGATGAAGAAATATCCAAAGTTTATGAAATAGCCATTGATCTGAAATACCTGAGAAATGTAATTGATAAATCATTTAAAATTGCAAGAAATACTTTTTACACCCAAAAAGAGCCAAGCAACCTTACTCAAATAAAAATATGAAAACTTGGTTGATATGCCTTCTCTTCTTAAGACTTTTAATATTAAAGTTGTATTCAAAAATCTTGATACAGTAAAAAAACTTTTGATAAAGAATTCCCTCCAAAATGCTGATGGATGTGTCTATAAGATTCCTTGTAAAATTTGCGATAAAGTTTATTACGGTCAAACTGGTAAAAATCTCGAACTTAGATTAAAACAACATAAATATAGCATTAAAACTGGACAAGATTCCAATGCTCTATTTATTCATGTAAGAGATTTTAACCATCCAATTGATTTTCAAAAAGTTGAGAAAGTAGTATCAAGCAAGTCCATGGTCGACAGGAATATAAATGAATCTTGTTTCATAAAAAGCAGTTTTGAAAATAATATGAACATTTTCTTAGGTTTGCATAAATTAGATTCATTTATAATTAATAAAATTTGGTTAGAGTTTAATAATACATTGGACAAATAATAAACATTGTTTCTTGGGTAGAATAATTTGTTAGTGGGTTGTCGTGAGGACCTGTCTAGTTGGACCAGCGGACCTACTGCAGTGTTCCTCTTTTCTTATGAGTCCGGTATTGTCGCGCGTCAGGTGTTTCATTGTTGTTGGAGTTGACTGAGGTGCAGTCTGAGCCCTTTAATTGCCTTCCTTTGATGTATTACTTTTATAGTTCCTTGACAATGTGAGTAGTCACGAAAGCGCTTGGAATTTCGCTACTCTTTCACAGTAGTTGTTTTGCATGTATGTATATATTTATATATATATAAAATATATATATATATATATATATTATATATATATATATTTTATATATATATATTTTATATATATATATATATATATATATATATATATATATATATATATATATATTTATATATTTTATTATTTTTATTATCACACTGGCCGATTCCCACCAAGGCAGGGTGGCCCGAAAAAGAAAAACTTTCACCATCATTCACTCCATCACTGTCTTGCTAGAAGGGTGCTTTACACTACAGTTTTAAACTGCAACATAACCCCTCCTTCAGAGTGCAGGCACTGTTTCTTCCCATCTCCAGGACTCAAGTCCGGCCTGCCGGTTTCCCTGAATCCCTTCATAAATGTTACTTTGCTCACACTCCAACAGCACGTCAAGTATTAAAAACCATTTGTCCCATTCACTCCTATCAAAAAACGCTCACGCATGCCCGCTGGAAGTCCAAGCCCCTCGCACACAAAAATCCTTTAACCCCTCCCTCCAACCTTCCTAGGCGACCCCCACCCCGCCTTCCTTCCACTACAGACTTTATACACTCTTGAAGTCATTCTGTTTCGCTCCATTTCTCTCTACATGTCCGAACCACCCCAACAAACCTTCCTCAGCCCTCTGGATAAAAAGTTTGGTAATCCCGCACCTCCTCTAACTTCCAAACTACGAATTCTCGCATTATATTCACACCACACATTGCCCTCAGACCTGACATCTCCCCCTGCCTCCAGCCTTCTCCTCGCTGCAACATTCATCACCACGCTTCACACCCATATAAGAGCGTTGGTAAAACTATACTCTCATACCCTTCCCCTCTTTGCCTCCAAGGACAAAGTTCTTTGTCTCCCCAGACTCCTAAGTGCACCACTCACCTTTTTCCCTCATCAATTCTATGATTCACCTCATCTTTATAGACCCATTCCGCTGACACGTCCACTTCCAAATATCTGAATATGTTCACCTCCTCCATACTCTTCCCTCCAATCGATATTCAATCTTTCATCACCTAATCTTTTTGTTATCCTCATAACCTTACTCTTTCCTGTATTCACCTTTAATTTTCTTCTTTTGCACACCCTACCAAATTCATCCACCAATCTCTGCAGCTTCTCTTCAGAATCTCCCAAAAGCACAGTGTCATCAGCAAAGAGCAGCTGTGACAACTCCCACTTTGTGTGTGATTCTTTATCTTTTAACTCCACGCCTCTTGCAAAGACCCTCGCATTTACTTCTCTTACAACCCCATCTATAAATATATTAAACAACCACGGTGACATCACACATCCTTGTCTAAGGCCTACTTTTACTGGGAAAAAAATTTCCCTCTTTCCTACATACTCTAACTTGAACCTCACTATCCTCGTAAAAAACTCTTCACTGCTTTCAGTAACCTACCTCCTACACCATACACTTGCAACATCTGCCACATTGCCCCCCTATCCACCCTGTCATACGCCTTTTCCAAATCCATAAATGCCACAAAGACCTCTTTAGCCTTATCTAAATACTGTTCACTTATATGTTTCACTGTAAACACCTGGTCCACACACCCCCTACCTTTCCTAAAGCCTCCTTGTTCATCTGCTATCCTATTCTCCGTCTTACTCTTAATTCTTTCAATTATAACTCTACCATACACTTTACCAGGTACACTCAACAGACTTATCCCCCTATAATTTTTGCACTCTCTTTTATCCCCTTTGCCTTTATACAAAGGAACTATGCATGCTCTCTGCCAATCACTAGGTACCTTACCCTCTTCCATACATTTATTAAATAATTGCACCAACTACTCCAAAACTATATCCCCACCTGCTTTTAACATTTCTATTTTTATCCCATCAATCCCGGCTGCCTTACCCCCTTTCATTTTACCTACTGCCTCACGAACTTCCCCCACACTCACAACTGGCTCTTCCTCACTCCTACAAGATGTTATTCTCCTTGCCCTATACACGAAATCACAGCTTCCCTATCTTCATCAACATTTAACAATTCCTCAAAATATTCCCTCCATCTTCCCAATACCTCTAACTCTCCATTTAATAACTCTCCTCTCCTATTTTTATCTGACAAATCCATTTGTTCTCTAGGCTTTCTTAACTTGTTAATCTCACTCCAAAACTTTTTCATATTTTCAACAAAATTTGTTGATAACATCTCACCCACTCTCTCATTTGCTCTCTTTTTACATTGCTTCACCACTCTCTTAACCTCTCTCTTTTTCTCCATATACTCTTCCCTCCTTGCATCACTTCTACTTTGTAAAAACTTCTCATATGCTAACTTTTTCTCCCTTACTACTCTCTTTACATCATCATTCCACCAATCGCTCCTCTTCCCTCCTGCTCCCACTTTCCTGTAACCACAAACTTCTGCTGAACACTCTAACACTACATTTTTAAACCTACACCATACCTCTTCGACCCCATTGCCTATGCTCTCATTAGCCCATCTATCCTCCAATAGCTGTTTATATCTTACCCTAACTGCCTCCTCTTTTAGTTTATAAACCTTCACCTCTCTCTTCCCTGATGCTTCTATTCTCCTTGTATCCCATCTACCTTTTACTCTCAGTGTAGCTACAACTAGAAAGTGATCTGATATATCTGTGGCCCCTCTATAAACATGTACATCCTGAAGTCTACTCAACAGTCTTTTATCTACCAATACATAATCCAACAAACTACTGTCATTTCGCCCTACATCATATTGTGTATACTTATTTATCCTCTTTTTCTTAAAATATGTATTACCTATAACTAAACCCCTTTCTATACAAAGTTCAATCAAAGGGCTCCCATTATCATTTACACCTGGCACCCCAAACTTACCTACCACACCCTCTCTAAAAGTTTCTCCTACTTTAGCATTCAGGTCCCCTACCACAATTACTCTCTCACTTGGTTCAAAGGCTCCTATACATTCACTTAACATCTCCCAAAATCTCTCTCTCTCCTCTGCATTCCTCTCTTCTCCAGGTGCATACACGCTTATTATGACCCACTTCTCGCATCCAACCTTTACTTTAATCCACATAATTCTTGAATTTACACATTCATATTCTCTTTTCTCCTTCCATAAATGATCATTTAACATTTTTGCTACCCCTTCCTTTGCTCTAACTCTCTCAGATGCTCCAGATTTAATCCCATTTATTTCCCCCCACTGAAACTCTCCTACCCCCTTCAGCTTTGTTTCGCTTAGAGCCAGGACATCCAACTTCTTTTCATTCATAACATCAGCAATCATCTGTTTCTTGTCATTCGCACTACATCCACGCACATTTAAGCATCCCAGTTTTATAAAGTTTTTCTTCTTCTCTTTTTTAGTAAATGTATACAGGAGAAGGGGTTACTAGCCCATTGCTCCCGGCATTTTAGTCGCGTCATACGACACGCATGGCTTACGGAGGAAAGATTCTTTTCCACTTCCCCATGGACAATAGAAGAAATAAAAAAGAACAAGAGCTATTTAGAAAAAGGAGAAAAACCTAGATGTATGTATATATATATATGCATGTGCGTGTCTGTGAAGTGTGACCAAAGTGTAAGTAGGAGTAGCAAGATATCCCTGTTATCTAGCGTGTTTATGAGACAGAAAAAGAAACCAGCAATCCTACCATCATGCAAAACAGTTACAGGTTTTTGTTTCACAGTCATCTGGCAGGACGGTAGTACTTCCCTGGGTGGTTGCTGTCTACCAACCTACATATATATATATATATATATATATATATAATATATATATATATATATATATATATATATATATATATATATATATATATATATATATATATATATATATATATATATATATATATATATGTATATATATATATATATATATATATATATATATATATATATATATATATTATATATATGTCGTGCCGAATATGTAAAACTGGTCAATTAGCAAGAACTCATTTAAAATTAAGTCCTTTCTAAAATTTTCTCTTATACGTTTAAAGATACATTTTTTTTCATTAATGTTGATGTAAAAATTTATAATTTTGCACCAAAAGGAACTTAGAAAACTTACCTAACCTTATTATAACAAGCGCAATTTATTTGAGCCTAACCCAACCAAATATATTTTAGATACGTTTACAGTAATTTAATACTAAACAAACACAATGAAATATATTTTTTTCGTTAGGTTCAGAATAAATTTGACGAAATTATTACATACACAAATTTTCACTTGTCCTATACGGCAAGATGAGTGTTGCTATTTAAGCCAAGATCGCAAGTTCTGCCTATTCGGGACAACATATATATATATATATATATATATATATATATATATATTATATATATATATATATATATATATATACATATATATATATATATATATATATATATATATATATATATATATATATATATATATATATATATATATATTTATATATATATATATATATATATATATATATATATATATATATATGTCGTGCCGAATATGTAAAACTGGTCAATTAGCAAGAACTCGTTTAAAATTAAGTCCTTTCTAAAATTTTCTCTTATACGCTTAAAGATATATTTTTTTCATTAATGTTAATGTAAAAAATTTTAATTTTGCTCCAAAATAATCTTAGAAAACTTACCTAACCTTATTACAACAAGAACAATTTATTTTAGCCTAACCCAACTAAATATATTTTAGATTTGTTTACAATAATTTAATACTAAGCAAACACCGTGAAATATATTTTTTTCGTTAGGTTCAAAATGATTTTGGCGAAATTATTGCATACACAAATTTTCGCTTGTCCTATACGGCAAGATGAGCGTTGCTATTTAAGCCAAGATCGCAAGTTCTGCCTATTCGGCACGACATATATATATATATATATATATATATATATATATATATATATATATATATATATATATATATATATATATATATATATATATATATATATATATATATATATATATATATATATATATATATAATGTATATATACATATATATATATATAATATATATATATATTATATATATATATATATATATATATTATATATATATATATATATATATCTTTCTTTCTTTCAACACACCGGCCGTATCCCACCGAGGCGGGGTGGCCCAAAAGGAAAAACGAAAGTTTCTCCTTTTACATTTAGTAATATATACAGGAGAAGAGGTTACTAGCCCCTTGCTCCCGGCATTTTAGTCGCCTCTTACAACACGCATGGCTTACGGAGGAAGCTGATTCTCAGGACAGAAACAGTGCAGAACAGGATCCTCCAAGAGAAACCACGGTTGAAGTACTCGGAAGAGTACAAGAGAGTGTTCCTAGACAGAGACAGAACACAAACAGAATGACAACAACTGAGGGAGAGGACAAAAAAGCGAAAGGAGCTAGAAAAGGAGACAAAGACGGAACCAGCAGAGGTCAATCAGAGCAGGACAGAGCAGCAAAGGCAAGCACACACAGAACCATCCTCAGAACCCCACAACCTTTCACACCATCCCAACACAAACTACAATCCATACTAACAGCTTCCACCCAACACCCAGCTATAGTATCCCACAGTACACTACCAGTTCTCCCACCCTCACAGGCCCCCCAGCCCACAGTGTTGGAGAGGAAACTGAAGGTATGGAACACAAATGCTGATGGAATAACAAATAAGTGGGAGGAGTGACACGAAAGAGTCAAAGAGGCATCACTGGACATCATAGCTCTCACAGGTAGCTCTCACATCATAGCTTACAGGTATGATAACAGATGCCATCTTTCCAATGGGATACCAGATCCTGAGGAAAGACAGAGGGAACAGGGGGTGGAGGAGTGTCACTGGTGATCAAAAACTGATGGAATTTTGATGAGCTGGAGAGAGGGGACAGCGGAGAATCAAGCGATTACATAGCGGGAATGCTTCACTCTGGAGGTCCCAAAGTGGTAATTGCAGTGATGTATAACCTACCACAGAACAGCAGGAGGCCAAGGCAAGAGTATGATGAGAGCAAGAGAGCGATGGTTGACACACTGGCTGCAGTGGCCAGAAGAGATCATGCATGCAGGGCAAAGCTCCTGATCGTGGGTGACTTTAACCATAAGGAAATCGATTGGGAGAGCTTGGACCCACATGGGGGCCAAAATACATGGAGGGCTAAGATGATGAAGGTGGTACTGCAAAACTTCATGTACCAACATGTAAGGGACACTACAAAAGAGAGAGAGAGAGAGGAGAGGATGAACCAGCAAGACCGGACCTAGTATTCACCTTGAGTAGTTCAGATATTGAGTACATCACATATGAAAGACCCCATGGGGCCAGCAATCATGTGGTTTTAAGCCTTGAATACACAGTAGAGCTACAAGTGCAGGGGGAAGCAGGAAGGCCAGGGCAAATGAAGCCAAACTACAAGGAAGGGGACTACATGGGAATGAGGAACTTCCTGAATGGGGTTCAGTGGGACAGAGAACTGGCAGGAAAGCCAGTTAATGAGATGATGGAATATGTACCAACAATGTGCAAGGAGGCTAAGGAGACGTTTGTACCCAAGGGTAACAGGAATAATGAAAAAGCCAGGATGAGCCCGTGGTTCACCCAAAGGTGCAGGGAGGCAAAAAGCAAGTGTGCTAGGGAATGGAAGAAATATAGAAGGCAGAGGACCCAGAAGAATAAGGAGAGCAGTCGTAGAGCCAAAAATGAATATGCACAGATAAGAAGGGAGACCCAATGACAATATGAAAACGACATGGCAGTGAAAGCCAAATCTGACCCGAAGCTGTTATACAGCCACATCAGGAGGAAAACATCAGTCAAGGAGCAGGTAATGAGGCTAAGGAAGAAAGGAGGAGAGACAACAAGAAATGACTGTGAAGTATGTGAGGAACTCATCAATAGATTCATAGAAGAGTTCACAGAGGAGACAGAAGGGGCACCAGAAAGACGGAGAGGTGGGGCACACCACCAAGTGCTGGACACAGTACATACAACCGAGGAAGAAGTGAAGAGGCTTCTAAGTGAGCTAGATACCTCAAAGGCAATGGGGCCAGATAACATCTCTACATGGCTCCTGAGAGAGGGAGCAGAGGCGCTATGTGTACCCCTAACAACAATATTCAATACTTCTATCAAAACAGGGAGATTGCCTGAGGCATGGAAGACAGCAAATGTAGTCCCAATCTTTAAAAAGGGAGACAGACATGAAGCATTAAACTACAGACCAGTGTCACTGACATGTATAGCATGCAAAGTCATGGAGAAGATTATCAGGAGAAGGATGGTGGAACACCTAGAAAGGAATGATCTCATCAACAGAAGCCAACATGGGTTCAGGGATGGGAAGTCCTGTGTCACAAACCTGCTGGAGCTCTATGACATGGTGACAGCAGTAACACAAGACAGAGAGGGGTGGGTGGATTGCATTTTCTTGGACTGCAAGAAGGCGTTTGACACAGTTCCACACAAGAGATTAGTGAAAAAACTGGAGGACCAAGCAGGGATAACAGGGAAGGCACTGCAATCGATCAGGGAATACTTGTCAGGAAGACAGCAGCGAGTCATGGTACGTGGCGAGGTGTCAGAGTAGGCACCTGTGACCAGCGTGGTCCCACAGGGGTCAGTCCTAGGACCAGTACTGTTTCTGGTATTTGTGAACGACATGACGGAAGGAATAGACTCCGAAGTGTCCCTGGTATCAGATGACGTGAAGTTGATGAGAAGAATTCATTCGATCGAAGACCAGGCAGAACTACAAAGGGATCTGGACAGGCTGCAGACCTGGTCCAGCAATTGGTTCCTGGAGTTCAAACGCACCAAGTGCAAAGTTATGAAGATTGGGGAAGGGCAAAGAAGACCTCAGACGTAGCACAGTCTAGGGGGCCAGAGACTACAAACCTCACTCAAGGAAAAAGATTTTGGGGTGAGTATGGCATCAGGCACATCTCCTGAACTTCACATCAACCAAATAACTGCCGCAGCATATGGGCGCCTAGCAAACCTCAGAACAGCATTCCGACATCTTAATAAGGAATCGTTCAGGACGCTGTACACCGTGTACGTTAGGCCCATATTGGAGTATGCGGCACCAGTTTGGAACCCACAGCTAGCCAAGCACGTAAAGAAACTAGAGAAAGTGCAAAGGTTTGCAACAAAACTAGTCGCAGAGCTAAGAGGTATGTCCTACGAGGAGAGGTGAAGGGAAATCAACCTGACGACACTGGAGGACAGGAGAGATAGGCGGGACATGATAACGACATACAAAATACTGAGAGGAATTGACAAGGTGGACAAAGACAGGATGTTCCAGAGACTGGACACAGTAACAAGGGGACACAGTTGGAAGTTGAAGACACAGATGAATCACAGGGATGTTAGGAAGTATTTCTTCAGCCACAGAGTAGTCAGGAAGTGGAATAGTTTGGGAAGCGATGTAGTGGAGGCAGGATCCATACATAGCTTTAAGCAGAGGTATGATAAAGCTCACAGTTCAGGGAGAGTGACCTAGTAGTGACCAGGAGCTTAGAATCGACCCCTGCAACCTCAACTAGGTGAATACAACTAGGCGAGTACAAACTTACGTTTACCTTTTTCTATGTGTACAAAGTAACACTTCATTATGGCCACAGGATGTCTTGTCTAATATCTTTGTTTCCTTCATTAATTCTAAGACATAAGTGTTTATACCTTTTCTTGCCACTTTGAGCACCACTGGTATGCTTACTGGGTGCCATGATTGCCTGGTATATACAATTATAGCAATTAAAAGATCAAAACACTATTCACATTCACAAGCTTGTAGCAGAGAAGTTGGACCGGACACGTATGAAGTATGAATGCTGTGATGGTGGGGTGGTGTTTGTGTTGGTGGTGTTGGTGGTGTTGGTGGTGTTGGTGGTGTTGGTGGTGTTGGTGGTGTTGGTGGTGTTGGTGGTGTTGGTGGTGTTGGTGGTGTTGGTGCTTGGTGATGGCGGGAGTTCTCCCCCACTGATCCACAACAAGGCGGCCGCTTGAGGAAAAAGAAAATTTATTTTTTTACCATCCCGCAAACTGTGCCGTGTTAAATTTATCATACGACGAGTTACATAAAATTGTCCTGCAATTCTTCAATCGTGTTATACTTAAATCGTACCAAATAAACTCGTGCTAAATAACGGTCTACTGTATATATATATATATATATATATATAAAATATATATAATATATATATATATATATATATATATATATATATATATATATATATATATATATATATATATATATATATATATATATATGTCGTGCAGAATATGTAAAACTGGTCAATTAGCAAGAACTCATTTAAAAATTAGTCCTTTCTGAAATTTTCTCTTATACGTTTAAAGATATATTTTTTTCAATAATGTTAATGTAAAAATTTTTAATTTTACTTCAAAAGAATCTTAGAAAACTTACCTAACGTTATTGTAACAAGAACAATTTATTTTAGCCTAACCCAACTAAATATATTTTAGATTTGTTTACAGTAATTTAATGCTAAACAAGCACAGTGAAATATATTTTTTTCGTTAGGTTCAGAATGATTTTGGCGAAATTATTGCATACACAAATTTTCACTTGTCCTATATGGCAAGATGAGCGTTGCTATTTGGTCCAGTGTGGGTAGATTGGTAAAGCACTACGTACCTTGTCCTAAGGTTCGTAGGTTCGAGTCTCCTTCAGCCAGAGATCAGCGTTTGTGTATATTTCGCCTGCTCTCGCGAATTCCTTGCATTGTTCAAATCTCCAGTAAGTCTGATGCATGCAGAGGATGAGACGAAAAGCTGTAAGCCTTCTCCCTGAAAGCTGGCTGCCTTGGATCAAACGTGTAGCTCATGCTACACGCCACGGTATTGTCCAGTGTGGGTAGATTGGTAAAGCATCGCGTACCTTGTCCTAAGGTTCGTAGGTTCGAATCTCCTTCATCCAAAGATCAGTGTTTTTGTATATTTCGCCTGCTCTCGCGAATTCCTTGCATATATATATATATATATATATATATATATATTATATATATATATATATATATATATATATATATATATATATATTATATATATATTATATAATTATATATAATATATATATATATATATATATATATATATATATATATATATATATATATATATATATATATAATATATATATATATATATATATATATATATATATATATATATATATATATATATATATATATATATATATATATATATATATATATATATATATATATATATATATATATAATATATATATTATATATATATATATATATATATATATATATAATATATATATATATATATATATATATATATATATATATATATAATATATATATATATATATATATATATATAGCAAGGAAATCATGAAGCAAGTGATTTTAAATAATTTTCTAAACTGCGGCAGGCCAGGACTCCACTCGACGAACCTTGTACTGCCTCCAAAGACAGCACAATGCACGCATCACCTTACCACTACGCCACTGATCCTACAAAAACCAAGCTCACAGGACGTAGCTATGTGTGTTTTGTTTTTGGGGAAGTGGAATAAGAATCTTTCCTCCGTAAGCCATTCATAATGTAAAAGTAAACTAAAATGCCGGGAACAATTTGCTAGTAACCACTTTTCCTGTATAGCCTACTAAACAGAAAAAGAAGAAAATTGTCAAAGTGGGGTGTATGAGAGTGAGGATGTTGTGCGAATGATAAGAAAGAGACGATTGTGGATGTTACGAATGACAAGGAGCTGGATGTCCTGGCTTTAAGTGAAACAAAGCTGAAGGGGGTGGGGGAGTTTCAGAGGGAAACAGTAAATGGGATTAGGTCAGGTGTTTCGAATAGAGTTAGAGCTTAAGAAGGAGTAGCAATAATGTGAAGGATAAGCTGTGACAGGAAAAGAGGGAGTATAAATGTAGTAATTCAAGTATTATGTGGAGTAAAATAAAGGTTGTATATGAAAAGTGGGTTATAGTAAGCGTATATGCACCTGGAGAAGAGAGAAGTGTAGAGGAGAGAGAAATTGTGGGGAATATTGAGCGAGTGCGTGACAAGTTTTGAACCAAGTGTGAGAGTACTTGTGGTTGGGGATTTAAATGCTAACGTGGGTAAAAATGTTGTGGAGGGAGTAGTAGATAAATTTGGGGTGTCAGTGGTAAATGTAAAGGAGGAGCCTTTAATTGAGCTATGTGTAGAAACAAGTTTGGTAATAAGTAATACATATTTTATGAAAAAGTGGATAAATAAATATACAAGGGATCATATAGGACGTAATGAAAGTAGTTTGTTAGGTTATGTATTGGTGGATAAAAGGTTGATGGGTAGGCTTCAGGATGTACATGTTTATAGAGGGGCAACTGATATATCGGGTCATTATTTAGTTGTAGCTACAGCTAGAGTAAGAGGTAGATGGGACAAAAGGAAAATGGCAACAACAAGTAAGAGAGAGGTGAAGGTGAGGAGGAAGCTGGGGTGAGATATAGGCAACTATTGACAGTATGGTGGACTAGTGCAAGTATGAATAGTGGGGGGGTTGAAGAGGGTTGGTATAGTTTTAAAAATGCAGTATTAGAAAGGGGGGAGTTGTTTGTTGCTATAGGAGAGTGTACAGGAGGAAAGTGGAGTGATTGATGGAATGATGAAGTAAAGGGTGTGATAAGAGAGAAAAAGTTAGCTTAAGAGAGAAAAAGTTAGCTTAAGAGAGGTTTTTACAAAGTAGAAGTGTTATAAGAAGAGCAGAGTATATGGAGAGTAAGAGAAAGGTGAAGAGAGTGGTGATAGAGTGCAAAAGAAGAGCAGATGATAGAGTGGGAGAGGCACTGTAAAGAAATTTTGATGAAAATAAGAAAAAAATTTGGAGTGAGATAAACAAGTTAAGAAAGCCTAGGGAAAGTATGGATTTGTCAGTTTAAAACAGAGTAGGGGAGTTAGTAGATGGGGAGATGGAGGTATTGGGTAAATGGCGGGAATATTTTGAGGAACTTTTAAATGTCGACGAAGAAAGGAAGGCGGTAATTTCATGCACTGGACAGGGAGGTATACCATCTTTTAGGAGTGAAGAAGAGCAGGATGTGAGTGTGGGGGAGGTACGTGAGGCATTACGTATAATGAAAGGGGGGTAAAGCAGCTGGAACTGACGGGATAATGGCAGAAATGCTAAAAGCAGGGGGGAATATAGTGTTGGAGTTGTTGGTATTTTGTTTAATTGTATGAAAGAGGGAAGGCGCCTAGGGACTTGCAGAGAGCATGTATAGTTCCTCTATATCAAGGGAAGGGGGACAAAAAAGATTGTAAAAATTATAGAGGAAAACGTTTACTGAGTATGTCAAGAAAAGTGTACAGTAGGGTTATTATTGAAAGAATTAGAGGTAAGACAGAATGAAGGATTGTGGATGAGCAAGGAGGTTTCAGAGTGGGTAGGGGATGTGTAGATCAAGTGTTTACATTGAAGCATATACATGAACAATAATTTTATAAAGGTACGAAAGTTTTCATTGCATTTATGGCTTAGAAAAGGCATATGATAGAGTGGATAGAGGAGCAATGTGGCAGATGTTACAAGTATATGGAATAGGTAGTAAGTTACTAAATGCTGAAAAGAGTTTTTATGAGGATAGTGAGGCTCAGGTTAGGGGGTGTAGAAAAGAGGGAGAATACTTCCCGGTAAAAGTAGGTCTTAGACAGGGATGTGTAATGTCACCATGGTTGTTTAATATATTTATAGATGGGGTTGTAAAAGAAGTAAATGCTAGGGTGTTCAGGAGAGGGGTGGGATTAAATTATGGGGAATCAAATACAAAATGAGAATTGACAGTTACTTTTTGCTGATGATACTGTGGTTATGGGAGATTCTGAAGATAAGGTATATGTGGAGACAAAAAAGGTTATCTATGAATGCAAAGAAGGGAATGTATGAAAGTATAGTGGTACCAACACTCTTATATAGGTGTGAAGCTTGGGTTGTAAATGCTGCGGCGAGGAGGTGGTTGGAGGCAGTGAAGCTGTCCTGTCTAAGGGCAATGTGTGGTGTGAATATTATGCAGAGAATTAAGAGTGTGGAACTTAGGAGAAGGTGTGGAGTTAATAAAAGTATTAGTCAGAGGGCTGAAGAGGGGTTGTTGAGGTGGTTTGGTCATTTAGAGAGAATGGATCAAAGCGAATGACATGGAGAGCATATGAATCTGTAGGGGAAGGAAGGCAGGGTAGGAGTCGTCCTCGAAATGGTTGGAGGGAGGGGGTAAAGGAGGTTCAGTGGGTGAGGGGTTTGAACTTACAGCAAGCATGCATGAGCAAGTTAAATAGGAGTGAATGGAGATGAATATTATTTGGGACCTGACGATCTGTTGGAGTGTGAGCAGGGTAATATTTAGTTAAGGGAGTCAGGGAAACCGTTTATTTCCGTATAGCCAGACTAGAGTACTGGAAATGGGAAGTACATCATTCCACCAATCACTCCTCTTTCCTCCTGCACCCACCCTCCTATAACCACAAACTTCTGCCCCACATTCTAATATTGCATTTTTAAAACTATTCCAACCCTCTTCAACCCCCCCTCCCCCTACTCATACTTGCACCAGCCCACCTTTCTGCCAATAGTTGCTTATATTTCACCCGAACTTCCTCCTCCCTTAGTTTATACACTTTCACCTCTCTCTTACTTCTTGTTGCCATTTTCCACTTCTCCCATCTACCTCTTACTCTAACTGTAGCTTTTTTTTTTTTCAACAAGTCGGTCGTCTCCCACCGAGGCAGGGTGACCCAAAAAAAGAAAGAAAATCCCCAAAAAGAAAATACTTTCATCATCATTCAACACTTTCACCACACTCACACATTATCACTGCTTTTGCAGAGGTGCTCAGAATACAACAGTTTAGAAGCATATACGTATAAAGATACGCAACATATCCCTCCAAACTGCCAATATCCCAAACCCCTCCTTTAAAGTGCAGGCATTGTACTTCCCATTTCCAGGACTCAAGTCCGACTATATGAAAATAACCGGTTTCCCTGAATCCCTTCACTAAATATTACCCTGCTCACACTCCAACAGATCGTCAGGTCCCAAGTATCATTCGTCTCCATTCATTCCTATGTAACACGCTCATGCACGCTTGCTGGAAGTCCAAGCCCCTCGCCCACAAAACCTCCTTTACCCCCTCTTTCCAACCCTTTCGAGGACGACCACTACCCCTCTTTCCTTCCCCTATAGATTTATATGCTTTCCATGTCATTCTACTTTGATCCATTCTCTCTAAATGACCAAACCACCTCAACAACCCCTCTTCTGCCCTCTGACTAATGCTTTTATTAACTCCACACCTTCTCCTAATTTCCACACTCCGAATTTTCTGCATAATATTCACACCACACATTGCCCTTAGACAGGACGTCTCCACTGCCTCCAACCGTCTCCTCGCTGCTGCATTTACCACCCAAGCTTCACATCCATATAAGAGTGTTGGTACTACTATACTTTCATACATTCCCTTCTTTGCCTCCATAGATAACGTTTTTTGACTCCATATATATATCTCAATGCACCACTCACCTTTTTTCCCTCATCAATTCTATGATTAACCTCATCCTTCATAAACCCATCCGCCGACACGTCAACTCCCAAGTATCTGAAAAAATTCACTTCTTCCATACTCCTCCTCCCCAATTTGATATCCAATTTTTCTTTATCTAAATCATTTGATACCCTCATCACCTTACTCTTTTCTATGTTCACTTTCAACTTTCTTCCTTTACACACATTCTCAAACTCATCCACTAACCTTTGCAATTTTTCTTTAGAATCTCCCATAAGCACAGTATCATCAGCAAAAGTAACTGTGTCAATTCCCTTTTGAATTTGATTCCCCATAATTTAATCCCACCCCTCTCTCGAACACTCTAGCATTTACTTCTTTTACAACCCCATCTATAAATATATTAAACAACCATGGGTGACATTACACATCCCTGTCAAAGACCTACTTTTACCGGGAAGTAGTCTCCTCTCTTTCTACACACCCTAACCTGAGCCTCACTATCCTCATAAAAACTCTTTACAGCATTAGTAACTACCACCTATTCCATATACTTGCAACATCTGCCACATTGCTCCTCTATCCACTCTATCATATGCCTTTTCTAGATCCATAAATGCAATAAAAACTTCCCTACCTTTATCTAAATACTGTTCACATATATGCTTCAATGTAAACACTTGATCTACACATCCCCTACCTACTCTGAAACCTCATTGCTCATCCGCAATTCTACATTCTGTCTTACCTCTAATTCTTTCAATTATAACCCTACCATATACTTTTCCTGGTATACTCAGTAAACTTATTCCTCTATAATTTTTACAGTCTCTTTTGTCCCCTTTCCCTTTACATAAAGGGACTACACATGCTCTCCGCCAATCCCTAGGTACCTTCCCCTCTTTCATACATTTATTAAACAAAAGTACCAACCACTCCAACACTATATCCCCCCCTGCTTTTAACATTTCTGTCATGATCCCATCAGTTCCAGCTGCTTTACCCCCTTTCATTCTACGTAATGCCTCACGTACCTCCACCACACTTACATTCTGCTCTTCACTCCTAAAAGATGGTATACCTCCCTGTCCAGTGCATGAAATTACCACCTCCCTTTCTTCCTCAACATTTAAAGTTCCTCAAAATATTCTCGCCATCTACCTAATACCTCCCTCTCCCCATCTACTAACTCCCCTACTCTGTTTTTAACTGACAAATCCATACTTTCCCTAGGCTTTCTTAACTTGTTTAACTCACTCCAAAATTTTTTCTTATTTTCATTAAAATTTCTTGACAGTGCCTCTCCCGCTCTTTCATCTGCTCTCCTTTTGCACTCTCTCACCACTCTCTTCACCTTTCTTTTACTCTCCATATACTCTGCTCTTCTTATAACACTTCTACTTTGTAAAAACCTCTCGTAAGCTACCTTTTTCTCTTTTATCACACCCTTTACTTCATCATTCCACCAATCACTTCTCTTTCCTCCTGCCCCCACCCTCCTATGACCACAAACATCTGCCCCACATTCTAATACTGCATTTTTAAAACTATTCCAACCCTCTTCAACCCCCTCACTACTCATCTTTACTCTAGCCCACCTTTCTGCCAACAGTCGCTTATATCTCGCCCGAACTTCCTCCTCCCTCTTGCTTGTTGTTGCCACCTTCCTCTTTTCCCATCTACCTCTTACTCTAACTGTAGCTATAACTAAATAATGATCCGATATATCAGTTGCCCCTCTATAAACATGTACATCCTGGAGCCTACCCATCAACCTTTTATCCACCAATACATAATCTAACAAACTACTTTCATTACGTGCTACATCATACCTTGTATATTTATTTATCCTCTTTTTCATAAAATATGTATTACTTATTACCAAATTTCTTTCTACACATTGCTCAATTAAAGGCTCCCCATTTACATTTACCCCTGGCACCCCAAATTTCCCTACTACTCCCTCCACAACATTTTTACCCAAGTACTCTCTCACTTCTTTCAAAACTCCCCACACATTCACTCAACATTTCCCAAAATCTCTCTCACCTCTACACTTCTCTATTCTCCAGGTGCATATATGCTTACTATAGCCCACTTCTTCTTGTACCAAGTATTCTGTTGTATCAGTGTGCGCTTGTATCAAGTATTATGTTGTATCAGTGTGTCCTCTTGTATCAAGTGCCCTCGCGTTTAGTAATTTTCTGGTCAGAGTTTTCACAGAATGTAATTACGTGCTTTCAAGGTGCAAGTCCCGCCTCCCTCCCTTTCATTCCTTCCAAATGTGACCACAACAACACAAGACTCAGCCCTGTCATGACGCGGTAGTGGTCACCTTCGTGTTTATTTACCCCTAAGTACGACCTTGTAGTGTTGCAGTGTTTGTGTGTGTGAGTGTGTGTGTGTGTACTCACCTAGTTGTACTCACCTAGTTGAGGTTGCGGGGGTCGAGTCCAAGCTCCTGGCCCCGCCTCTTCACTGATCGCTACTAGGTCACTCTCCCTGAGCCGTGAGCTTTATCATACCTCTGCTTAAAGCTATGTATGGATCCTGCCTCCACTACATCGCTTCCCAAACTATTCCACTTACTGACTACTCTGTGGCTGAAGAAATACTTCCTAACATCCCTGTGATTCATCTGTGTCTTCAGCTTCCAACTGTGTCCCCTTGTTACTGTGTCCAATCTCTGGAACATCCTGTCTTTGTCCACCTTGTCAATTCCTCTCAGTATTTTGTATGTCGTTATCATGTCCCCCCTATCTCTCCTGTCCTCCAGTGTCGTCAGGTTGATTTCCCTGGTGTGTGTGTGTGTGTGTGTGTGTGTGTGTGTGTGTGTGTGTGTGTGTGTGTGTGTGTGTGTGTGTGTTTTTTGTGTGTGTGTGTGTGTGTGTGTGTGTGTGTGTGTGTGTGTGTGTGTGTGTGTGTGTGTGTGTGTGTGTACTCACCTAGTTGAGGTTGCGGGGGTCGAGTCCGAGCTCCTGGCCCCGCCTCTTCACTGATTGCTACTAGGTCACTCTCCCTGAGCCGTGAGCTTTATCATACCTCTGCTTAAAGCTATGTATGGATCCTGCCTCCACTACATCGCTTCCCAAACTATTCCACTTACTGACTACTCTGTGGCTGAAGAAATACTTCCTAACATCCCTGTGATTCATCTGTGTCTTCAGCTTCCAACTGTGTCCCCTTGTTACTGTGTCCAATCTCTGGAACATCCTGTCTTTGTCCACCTTGTCAATTCCTCTCAGTATTTTGTATGTCGTTATCATGTCCCCCCTATCTCTCCTGTCCTCCAGTGTCGTCAGGTTGATTTCCCTTAACCTCTCCTCGTAGGACATACCTCTTAGCTCTGGGACTAGTCTTGTTGCAAACCTTTGCACTTTCTCTAGTTTCTTTACGTGCTTGGCTAGGTGTGGGTTCCAAACTGGTCCCGCATACTCCAATATGGGCCTAACGTATACGGTGTACAGGGTCCTGAACGATTCCTTATTAAGATGTCGGAATGCTGTTCTGAGGTTTGCTAGGCGCCCATATGCTTGCAGCAGTTATTTGGTTGATGTGCGCTTCAGGAGATGTGCCTGGTGTTATACTCACCCCAAGATCTTTTTCCTTGAGTGAGGTTTGTAGTCTCTGACCCCCTAGACTGTACTCCGTCTGCGGCCTTCTTTGCCCTTCCCCAATCTTCATGACTTTGCACTTGGTGGGATTGAACTCCAGGAGCCAATTGCTGGACCAAGTCTGCAGCCTGTCCAGATCCCTTTGTAGTTCTGCCTGGTCTTCGATCGAGTGTATTCTTCTCATCAACTTCACGTCATCTGCAAACAGGGACACCTCAGAGTCTATTCCTTCCGTCATGTCGTTCACAAATACCAGAAACAGCACTGGTCCTAGGACTGACCCCTGCGGGACCCCGCTGGTCACAGGTGCCCACTCTGACACCTCGCCACGTACCATGACTCGCTGCTGTCTTCCTGACAAGTATTCCCTGATCCATTGTAGTGCCTTCCCTGTTATCCCTGCTTGGTCCTCCAGTTTTTGCACCAATCTCTTGTGTGGAACTGTGTCAAAACGCCTTCTTGCAGTCCAAGAAAAATGCAATCCACCACCCCTCTCTCTCTTGTCTTATGCTGTCACCATGTCATAGAACTCCAGTAGGTTTGTGACACAGGATTTCCCGTCCCTGAAACCATGCTGGCTGCTGTTGATGAGATCATTCCTTTCTAGGTGTTCCACCACTCTTCTCCTGATAATCTTCTCCATGATTTTGCATACTATACATGTCAGTGACACTGGTCTGTAGTTTAATGCTTCATGTCTGTCTCCTTTTTTAAAGATTGGGACTACATTTGCTGTCTTCCATGCCTCAGGCAATCTCCCTGTTTCGATAGATGTATTGAATATTGTTGTTAGGGGTACACATAGCGCCTCTGCTCCCTCTCTCAATACCCATGGGGAGATGTTATCTGGCCCCATTGCCTTTGAGGTATCTAGCTCACTCAGAAGCCTCTTCACTTCTTCCTCGGTTGTGTGCACTGTGTCCAGCACTTGGTGGTGTTCCCCACCTCTCCGTCTTTCTGGAGTCCCTTCTGTCTCCATTGTGAACACTTCTTTGAATCTCTTGTTGAGTTCTTCACATACTTCACGGTCATTTCCTGTTGTCTCTCCTCCTTCCTTCCTTAGCATGATTACTGGTCCTTGACTATTGTTTTTTCTCCTGATGTGGCTGTACAACAGTTTCGGGTCAGATTTGGCTTTCGCTGCTATGTCATTTTCATATTGTCTTTGGGCCTCCCTTCTTATCTGTGCATATTCGTTTCTGGCTCTACGACTGTTCTCCTTATTCTCCTGGGTCCTTTGCCTTCTATATTTCTTCCATTCCCTAGCACACTTGGTTTTTGCCTCCCTGCACCTTTGGGTAAACCATGGGCTCATCCTGGCTTTTTCATTACTCCTGTTACCCTTGGGTACAAACCTCTCCTCAGCCTCCTTGCATTTTGTTGCTACATATTCCATCATCTCATTAACTGGCTTCCCTGCCAGTTCTCTGTCCCACTGAACCCCGTTCAGGTAGTTCCTCATTCCTGTGTAGTCCCCTTTCTTGTAGTTTGGCTTCATTCGTCCTGGCCTTCCTGCTTCTCCCTCCACTTGTAGCTCTACTGTGTATTCGAAGCTTAAAACCACATGGTCACTGGCCCAAGGGGTCTTTCATATGTGATGTCCTCGATATCTGCACTACTGAAGGTGAATACTAAGTCCAGCCTTGCTGGTTCATCCTCTCCTCTCTCTCTTGTAGTCTCCCTTACGTGTTGGTACATGAAGTTCTCCAGTACCACCTCCATCATCTTAGCCCTCCATGTATCTTGGCCCCCATGTGGGTCCAAGTTCTCCCAATCGATCTCCTTGTGGTTAAAGTCACCCATGATCAGGAGCTTTGCCCTGCATGCATGAGCTCTTCTGGCCACATCTAGCCACTGTGTCAACCATCGCTCTATTGCTCTCGTCGTACTCTTGCCTTGGCCTCCTGCTGTTCTGTGGTGGGTTATACATCACTGCTATTACCACCTTGGGACCTCCAGAGTGAAGTGTTCCCACTATGTAATCACTTTCTTCTCCGCTATCTCCTCTCTCCAGCTCATCAAAATTCCAGCGATTTTTGATCAGCAACGCCACTCCTCCACCCCCCCTGTTCCCTCTGTCTTTCCTCAGGATTTGGTATCCCGTTGGAAAGATGGCATCTGTTATCATACCTGTAAGCTTGGTTTCTGTGAGAGCTATGATGTCCGGTGATGTGTGTGTGTGTGTGTGTGTGTGTGTGTGTTTGTGGTGTTCATAGCGTCCGATGTTTTTTCAAACTTATGTTCGTAATGTTGTCATGTTTGGTGATGTATTGCGTTATTTCTTAATGTTTGTAATATTTCCCTTGTTTACTCTGATTGAAGGAGCATTAATTTTTGTGTTTATTTCGTTGAGATGATTTTTTTTCCTTCTAGGTGAGGTTTTCAGGTGTCTAGGTAGATTTAGATATGTTTTAGATTTTACCACCGACATGGCTAGTCTATTGTGCACCTCATATCTATCCTGTAGATGGTAGTGGTTAGTTTGTGTGCCTCATATCTATCCTGTGGATGGTAGTGGCTAGTTTATTGTGCACCTCATGGCAGCAATATCATATGGGTGTACAAAAGGCCTAGGAACTAGGCCTAAGAACTAGGCCTTTTGTGTATCCATTCTAAGTGCAACAAGATTTATTCCTAAAACTGAATCTAGTTAAAACACTAGAAATATTGAGCAGGTATCCCCAAATTTGCTTGTGACAGATATATACGTAAAATCTGTAAGTATATACGGAAATGAGCTCTAGTTAACTATTTCAAAGCCTAGTGCCTGTTCCAGCCACGGTATCCTGGGTTAGTACCACAACCATGGTATTGTGGGTTGTGAATTGTTCCAACCACGATATCCCGGGTTGTGAATTATTCCAGCCATGGTATTGCGACCTTTCACTCTAGCTATGAGAAGTCGTGTCCTTAACCAACTAAGGAGAACAATTGGTTCAAATCGTAATTATCGCAATTACATCAACTAAACAGCCCAAGAAATTTCTCCTTCACCCCGTGAGCTGGACTGACCACCTGCCTGAGGCTAACAAGGCAATTACCACTATAATGTCTCTATGCTGACCACTATTTCACTTTCAGGAGCATTCTGAAGCCTTGGTTGGGCTGGTATCATTTCCCTTCCTTGGTAATCCTTCACTGCCGAGTGATTTAGCGCTTAGTCATGATTATAATTGATAGGGTGTAATTAGTATGATTTTCCAGCTGTTACTGGAATGGTTGCTGGTGGAGTTCCGGGGTTTCTGGTATTACGTGGGTAGGTTGTTGAGGCTGTTTATTGTTGGTACGTTAATGTAGTCACCTTTTTGTGAGCGCCTATATGTGATTGCAGGGGTCGATTCACAGCTCTTGGCCTCGCCTCTTAGCTGGTTGCTACTAGTTCAACTCTCTTGCGGCTTCTAAAGCCTTTTCGTAACTCTTTTTAAAGCTATGTATGGATCCCCGGCTCTACGTTTTGTGTGTAGTAGTAGTAGTAGAAGTAGTAGTAGTAGAAGTAGTAGTAGTTACAATCCAAGACCCTTGTCTAGTGTGTGTGTGTGTGTGTATGTGTGTGTGACTTGTACACATCTCCGTGCGTGAATTCCTTACTCAAATACGCACCATCTTTTCTTCCCTAGCGTCAAAAGAACGCATTGCAACAAGGTGGCCGATGAGACCTAGTTCCTTTAAGTCTCGCCTATCTCCCTCTCCAGAGTAATTACCAAAACTTTCCGTTCACTCTAATTGCCCACTTGCAAATTTATTGGCCACGATAATCATAAAAATGCTCATAATAATCATTTTGGTATCGTGACGTGTATGGAACACGGAAGGTGTTAAGAAACGCAGCCAGATCTAACTATTGCTTGTAACTGGACGCTGTGGGTTTAACGCTGGTTTAACGTGTTGGAAAATTAAAGTAATTAACGCCGTAAACTGTGGGTAAGCGATAGTCGTAGCCAATTTGGCTGGTCTTAAATGTCCCTGAGGTCCTGTGAGTGGATTTGTTTGTGTCGCTTAGAGGAAAGTGGGTCGAGCCTAAGTGGTGCTGAGGAGGAGGTGGAAGAATAGGAGGAGGTGGAGGAATAGGAGGAGGTGAAGGAATAGGAGGAAGAGGAGGAATAGGAAGAGGTGAAGGAATAAGAGGAAGAGGAGGAATAGGAGGTGGAGAAATAGAAGGAGGTGAAGGAATAGGAGGAGGTGAAGGAATAGGAGGAAGAGGAGGAATAGGAGGTGGAGAAATAGAAGGAGGTGAAGGAATAGGAGGAGGTGAAGGAATAGGAGGAAGAGGAGGAACAGGAGGTGGAGAAATAGAAGGAGGTGAAGGAATAGGAGGAGGAGGAATAGGAGGTGGAGAAATGGGAGGAGGTGAAGGAATAGGAGGAGGTGAAGGAATAGGAGGAGGTGAAGGAATATGAGGTTGAGGAATAGGAGGAGGTGAAGGAATAGAAGGAGGAGATATAGGAGATGGAGGAATAGGAGGAGGTGAAGGAATAGGAGGAGGAGGAATAGTAGGTGGTGGAGGAATAGTAGGAGGTGAAGAATTAGGAGGAGGAATAGGAGGAGGAAGTGGAGGAATAGGAAGAGGTGAAGAAATAGGAGGAGGAATAGGAGGGGGTGGAGGAATAGGAGGAGGTGAAGGAATAGGAGGAGGAATAGGAGGAGGTGAAGGAATAGGAGGAGGAGGAAAATGAGGAGGAGGAAAATGATGAGGAGTTGGAGGAATAGGGGAAGTAATAGGAGGAGGAGGAATAGGAGGTGGAGGAATAGGAAGTGGAGGAACACGAGGTGAAGGAATAGGAGGAAGAATAAAGAGAACAAGTGTAATAGAAGGAAGAGAATGGAGGGGAAGGAAGAAATGGGAGGGGAAACGAGGTAGAAGAGGAGGAGGAAAAAGGGAACGGGGAGGGGGAACAAGGGGAAGCAGAAAATGTTATCATTATCATCATAGGGGGTAAACCCTAAATCCGTAGGGGAAGGGGGGAGTTATGCAGCGGCTGGAGGATGGAAGCTAATCAGGTTTGATCCCAGGGAGATTAACGGTTTCAACTGCTCTGATCAACAGCCTTTTACTGGAATCAGGGCTCCTCTAACTCTCTGTCCCTTTACAAAGTTCCATAACTCAATCCCTTAATCAAACCCCTTTATTTCAACCCTTTATTCCAACCCTTTAATCTAACCGTTTAATTCAACCCTTTAACCCAACCCTTTAAGTCACCCCTTCCAAAACGTGAGCCTAACATGATAATCATAAAAATGCTCATAATAATCATTTTGGTATCGTGACGTGTATGGAACATGGAAGGTGTTAAGAAACGCAGCCAGATCTAACTATTGCTTGTAACTGGACGCTGTGGGTTTAACGCTGGTATAACGCGTTGGAAAATTGAAGTAATTAACGCCGTAAACTGTGGGTAAGCGATAGTCGTAGCCAATTTGGCTGGTCTTAAATATCTCTGAGGTCCTGTGAGTGGATTTGTTTGTGTCGCTTAGAGGAAAGTGGGTCGAGCCTAAGTGGTGCTGAGGAGGAGGTGGAAGAATAGGAGGAGGTGGAGGAATAGGAGGAGGTGAAGGAATAGGAGGAAGAGGAGGAATAGGAGGAGGTGAAGGAATAAGAGGAAGAGGAGGAATAGGAGGTGGAGAAATAGAAGGAGGTGAAGGAATAGGAGGAGGTGAAGGAATAGGAGGAAGAGGAGGAATAGGAGGTGGAGAAATAGAAGGAGGTGAAGGAATAGGAGGAAGAGGAGGAACAGGAGGTGGAGAAATAAAAGGAGGTGAAGGAATAGGAGGAGGTGAAGGAATAGGAGGAAGAGGAGGAACAGGAGGTGGAGAAATAGAAGGAGGTGAAGGAATAGGAGGAGGAGGAATAGGAGGTGGAGAAATGGGAGGAGGTGAAGGAATAGGAGGAGGTGAAGGAAAAGGAGGAGGTGAAGGAATATGAGGTGGAGGAATAGGAGGAGGTGAAGGAATAGAAGGAGGAGATATAGGAGATGGAGGAATAGGAGGAGGTGAAGGAATAGGAGGAGGAGGAATAGTAGGTAGTGGAGGAATAGGAGGAGGTGAAGAATTAGGAGGAGGAATAGGAGGAGGAGGTGGAGGAATAGGAAAGGTGAAGAAATAGGAGGAGGAATAGGAGGGGTGGAGGAATAGGAGGAGGTGAAGGAATAGGAGGAGGAATAGGAGGAGGTGAAGGAATAGGAGGAGGAAAATGAGGAGGAGGAAAATGATGAGGAGTTGGAGGAATAGGGGAAGTAATAGGAGGAGGAGGAATAGGAGGTGGAGGAATAGGAAGTGGAGGAACACGAGGTGAAGGAATAGGAGGAAGAATGAAGAGAACAAGTGTAATAGAAGGAAGAGAATGGAGGGGGAAGGAAGAAATGGGAGGGGAAACGAGGTAGAAGAGGAGGAGGAAAAAGGGAACGGGGAGGGGGAACAAGGGGAAGCAGAAAATGTTATCATTATCATCATAGGGGGTAAACCCTAAATCCGTAGGGGAAGGGGGGAGTTATGCAGCGGCTGGAGAATGGAAGCTAATCAGGTTTGATCCCAGGGAGAGGAACGGTTTCAACTGCTCTGATCAACAGCCTTTTACTGGAATCAGGGCTCCTCTAACTCTCTGTCCCTTTACAAAGTTCCATAACTCAATCCCTTAATCAAACCCCTTTAATTCAACCCTTTATTCCAAGACTTTATTCAAACCCTTTAATCTAACCGTTTAATTCAACCCAACCCTTTAAGTCACCCCTTCCAAAACGTGAGCCTAACTCAACACCAGCCTCCCAAACACCAGCCTCCAACAACACCAGCCTTACACAACACCGGCCTCGCACAACCCCAGCCTCTCACCTCTCCAGCCTCCAACAACACCAGCCTCCCACTACCCCAGCCTCTCACCTCTCCAGCCTCCCACAACACCAGCCTCCCACAACTCCACCCTCTCACCTCTCCAGCCTCTCTCAACACCAGCCTCCCACAACACCAGCCTCTAACCTCTCCAGCCAACCACACACCAGCCACCCACAACACTAGCCTCCAACAAAACCAGCCACTCACCTCTCCAGCCCCCCACAACACAAGCCTCCCACAACCACAGCCACTCACCTCTCCAGCCACCCACAACACCAGCCTCCGACAACACCAGCCTCTCACATCACCAGCCTCTCACCTCTCCAGCCACAGAAAACACTCAGCCTCTCACCTCTTCATCCTCACACAACACCAGCATCCCACAGCCCCAGCCTCTCACGTCCCCAACCACCAACAACACCAGCCTCCCACAACCCCAGCCACTCACCTCTCCAGCCTCCCGGAACACCAGCTCCCCACAACCTCAGCCTCTCGCCTCTCTAGATTCTCACAACACCAGCCTCACACAACACCAGCCTCTCACCTCTCCCGCCTTCCACAACCCCAGCCTCTCATCTCTGCAGCCACCCACAACACCAGCCTCCCACAACCCCAGCCTCTCACCTCTCCAGCATCCCACAACACCAGCCTCCCACAACACCAGCCTCTCACCTCTCCAACCACCCACAGCACCAGCCTCCAAAAACCCCACCCCCACACCTCTCCAGCCTCTCACTACAAAAGCCTACCACAACCCCAGCCTCTCACCTCTCCAGCTTCCCAAAACATAAGCCTCCCACAACACCAGCCTCCCACCTCTCCAGCCACCAACAACACCAGCCTACCACAACCCAAGCCTCTCACCTCTCCTGTCTAACACAACACCAGCCTCCCACAACACCAGCCTAACACAACATAAGCCTCCCACAACCCCAGCCTCTCATCTCTCCAGCCTCCCACAATACCAGCCTCCCACAACCCCAGCCTCTCACCTCTCCAGCCTCCCACAACACCAGCCTCCCACTACGCCAGCCTCTCACCTCTCCAGATCCCCACAACACCAGCATCCAACAATAAAAGCCACTCACAACTCCATCCTCAAATAACCCCAGTCTCTCACCACTCCAGCCACCCACAACACCAGCCTCCCACAACCCCAGCCTCTCACGTCTCCAGCCACCCACAACACCAGCCTCCCACAACCCCAGCCAATCACCTCTACAGCCTCCCACAACACAAGCCTCCCACAGCCCCACCCTCTCGCCTCTCCAGATTCCCACAACCCCACCCTCTCACCTCTCCAGCATCCCACAACACCAGCTACCCACAACACCAGCCTCTCACCTCTCCAGCCACCCACAACACCAGCCTCCCACATCCCCACCCACACAGCTCTCCAGCCTCTCACTACACAAGCCTCCCACAACCCCAGCCACTCACCTCTCCAACCTCCCACGACACAAGCCTCCCACAACACCAGCCTCTCTCCTCTCCATCCACCAACACCACCAGCCTCCAACAACCCCAGCCTCTCGCCTCTCCTGTCTCTCACAACACCAGCCTCATAAAACATCAGCCTCCCACAACACCAGCCTCCCAAAACCCCAGCCTCTCATCTCTCCAGCCTCCCACAGCACCAGCCTCCCACAACCCCAGCCTCTCATCTCTCCAGCCTCCCACAGCACCAGCCTTCCACAACCCCAGCTTCTCACCTCTCCAGCATCCCACAACACCAGAATCCAACAACCCCAGCCTCTCACCACTACAGCCTCTCACAGCCCCAGCCTCTCACATCTGCAGCCACCCACAACACCAACCTGCCAGAACCCCAGCCACTCATCTCTACAGCCTCCAACAACACAAGCTTCCCACAACCCCACCCTCTCACCTCTCCAGCCTCTCTCAACACCAGACTCCCACAACACAAGCCTCTAACCTCTCCAGCCAACCACAACACCGGCCTCCAACAACATCAGCCACTCAAGTCTCCAACCACTCACAACACCAGCCTCCAACAACCCCAGCCTCTCCTCTCCAGCCTCCCACAAAACCAGCCTCCAACAACCCCAGCCTATCACGTCTCCAGCCACCCACAACACCAGCCTCCCACAACCCCAGCCACTCACCTCTCCAGCCTCCCACAACCCTAGCCTCTCACTTCTCCAACCTCCCACAACACCAGCATCCAACAACCCCAGCCTCTCACCACTCCAGCCTCCCACAACCCCAGCCTCTCACCACTCCAGCCACCCACAACACCAGCCTCCCACAACCCCAGCCTCTCAAGTCTGCAGCCACCCACAACACCAGCCTCCCACACCCCCAGCCATTCACCTATACAGCCTCCCACAACATAAGCCTCCCACAACCCCACCCTCTCACCTCTCTAGCCTCTCTCAACACCAGCCTCCCAAACACCAGCCTCTAACCTCTCCAGCCAACCACAACACCAGCCTCCCACAACATCAGCCTCTCAAGTCTCCAGCCACTCACAACACCAGCCTCCAACAACCCCAGCCTCTCACCTCTCCAGACTCCCAGAAAACCAGCCTCCGACAACCCCAGCCTCTCACGAGTCCAGCCACCCACAACACCAGCCTCCCAAAACCCCAGCAACTCACCTCCCCAGCCTCCCACAACCCCAGCCTCTCACCTTTCCAGATTCCCACAACACCAGCCTCCCACAACACCAGCATCTCACGTCTTCCGCCTTCCACAACCCCAGCCTATCACCACTCAAGCCTCCCACAACCCCAGCCTCTCAGGTCTCCAGCCACCCACAACACAAGCCTCCCACAACCCCAGCCACTCACCTCTCCATCCTCCAACAACACAAGCCTCACACAACCCCAGCCTCTCACCTCTCCAGCCTCTATCAACACCAGCCTCCCACAACACCAGCCACTAACCTCTTCAGCCAAACACAACACCGCCTCCCACAACATCAGCATCTCAAGTCTCCAGCCACCCACAACACCAGCCTCCAACAACCCCAGTCACTCACCTCTCCAGCCTCCCACAACACCAGCCTCCCACAACCCCAGCCTTTCACCTCTCCAGACACCCACAACACTAGCCTCAAACAACACCAGCCTCTCACCTCACCAGCCTCTCACCTCTCCAGCCTCCCAAAACACCCAGCCTCTCAACTCTCCAGCCTCACACAACACCAGCCTTACACAACCCCAGCCTCTCACGTCTCCAGCCACCCACAACACCAGCCTCCCACATCCCCAGCCAATCACCTCTCCAGCATTCTGCAGCACCAGCCCCACACAACCCCAGCCTCTCGCCTCTCGAGAATTACAAAACACCAACCTCCCACAACACCAGCCTCCAACCTCTCCCGCCTTTCACAGCCCCAGCCTATCACCTCTCCAGCCACCCACAACACCAGCCTCCCACAACCCAAGCCTCTAACCTCTCCAGCCACCCACAACACCAGCCTCCCAAAATCCCACCCTCACACCTCTCTAGCATCTCACTACCCAAGCCTCCCACAACCCCAGCGTCTCACCTTTCAAGCCTCCCACAACACAAGCTTCCTACAACACCAGCCTCTCACCTCTCCAGCCACCAACAACACCAGCCTCCCACAACCCCAGCCTCTAACCTCTCCTGTCTCCCACAACAGCAGCCTTCCCAACAACATCCTCCCACAACAGCAGCCTCCCACAACCCCAGCTTCTAATCTCTCCAGCCTCCAACAACACCAGCCTCCCAAAACCCCAGTCTCTCACCTCTCTAGCATTACACAACATCAGCTTTCTACTACCCCAGCCTCTCACCTCTCCAGCCTCCCAAAACACCAGCATCCAGCAACCCCAGTCTCTCAACACTCCAGGCTCCAACAACCTCAACCTCTCACCACTCCAGCCACCAACAACACCAGCCTACGACAACCCCAGCCTCTCATATCTCCAGCCACTCAAAACATTAGCCTCCCACAACCCCAGCACTCACCTCTCCAGCCTCCCCCAGCACCAGCCCCCCACAACCCCAGCCTCTCTCCTCTCCTGATTTACACAACACCAGCCACCAACAACACCAGCCTCCCACAACCCCAGCCTCTCACCTCTCCTGTCTCCCACAACACCAGCCTCCCACTACCCGGGCCTTCCACAACAGCAGCCTCCCACAACCCCAGCTTCTAATCTCTGCAGCCTCCCACAACACCAGCCTCCCACAACCCCAGCCTCTCAACTCTCAAGCATCCCACAACACAAGAATCCCACAACACCAGCCTCTCTCCTCTCCAGCATCCCACAACACCAGCCTCCCACAACACCAGCCTCTCACCTCCCCAGGCACCTACAACAACAGCCTCCCACATCCCCACCCTCACAGCTCTCCAACCTCTCACTTCACAAACCTCCCTCAATCCCAGCCACTCATCTCTCCAGCCTCCCACATCACAAGCCTCACACAACACCATTCTCTCACCTCTCCAGCCACCAACAACACCAGCCTCCCACAACCCAGCCTCTCACCTCTCCTGTCTCTCACAACACCAGCCTCAAACAACACCAGCCTCCCACAACACCAGCCTCCCAAAACCCAGCCTCTCATCTCTGCAGCCTCCCACAACACAAGCCTCCCACAACCCCAGCCTCTCACGTCTCCAGCCTCCCACAACACCAGCATCCAACAACCCCAGCCTCTCACCACTCCAGCCTCTCACAACCCAAGCCTCTCACCAATCCAGCCACCCACAACACCAGCGTCCCACAACCCCAGGCTCTCACATCTGCAGCCACCCACAACACCAACCTGCCACAACCCCAACCACTCACCTCTACAGCCTCCCACAACACCAGCCTCCCACAACACAAGCCTCTAACCTCTCCAGCCAACCACAACACCGGCCTCCAACAACATCAGCCTCTCAAGTCTCCAGCTACACACAACACCAGCCTCCAACAACCCCAGCCTCTCACCTCTCCAACCTCCCACAAAACCAGCCTCCACAACCCCAGCCACTCACCTCTCCAGCCTCCCACAACCCCTAGCTTCTCACCTCTCCAAACTCCCTCAACATCAACATCCAACAACCCCAGCCTCTCACCACTCCAGCCTCCCACAACCCCAGCCTCTCACCACTCCAGCCACCCACAACATCAGCGTCCCACAACCCCAGCCTCTCAAGTCTGCAGCCACCCACAACACCAGCCTCCCACATCCCCAGCCACTCACCTTAACAGCCTCCCACAACACAAGCCTCCCACAACCTCACCCTCTCACCTCTCCAGCCTCTCTCAACACCAGCCTCCCTAAACACCAGCCTCTAACCTTTCCAGCCAACCACAACACCAGCCTCCCACAACATCAGCCTCTCAAGTCTCCAGTCACTCACAACACCAGCCTCCAACAACCCCAGCCTTTCACCTCTCCAGCCTCCCACAACCCCAGCCTCTCACGTCTCCAGCCACCCACAACACTAGCCTACCACAACCCCAGCCTCTCACCTTTCCAGATTCTCACAACACCAGCCTCCCACAACACCAGCATCTCACCTCTTCCGCCTTCCACAACCCCAGCCTCTCACCACTCAAGCCTCCCACAACTCCAGCCTCTCATGTCTCCAGCCACCCACAACACATGCCTCCCACAACCCCAGCCACTCATCTCTCCAGCCTCCTACAACACAAACCTCACACAACCCCAGCCTCTCACCTCTCCAGGATCTCTCAACACCAGCCTCCCATAACACAAGCCTCTATCCTTTCAGGCAAACACAACACCAGCCTCTCACAACATCAGCCTCTCAAGTCTCCAGCCACCCACAACACCAGCCTCCAACAATCCCAGCCACTCACCTCTCCAGCCACCCACAACACCAGCCTCCAACAATCCCAGCCACTCACCTCTCCAGCCCCCCACAACACCAGCCTCCCACAACCCAGCCTTTCACCTCTCTAGACACACACAACACCAGCCTCAAACAACACCAGCCTCTCTCCTCACCAGCCTCTCACCTCTCCAGCCTCCCAAAACACACAGCCTCTCAACTCTCCAGCCTCACACAACACCAGCCTTACACAACCCCAGCCTCTCACGTCTCCAGCCACCCACAACACCAGCCTCCTACAACCCAAGCCTCTAACCTCTCCAGCCACCCACAACACCAGCCTCCCAAAATCCCACCCTCACACCTCTCCAGCATCTCACTACACAAGCCTCCCACAACCCCAGAGTCTCACCTTTCAAGCCTCCCACAACACAAGCCTCCTACAACACCAGCCTCTCACCTCTCCAGCCATCAACAACACCAGCCTCTCACAACCCCAGCCTCTAACCTCTCCTGTCTCCCACAACAGCAGCCTCCCCAACAACATCCTCCCACTACAGCAGCCTCCCACAACCCCAGCTTCTAATCTCTCCCGCCTCCGACAACACTAGCCTCCCAAAACCCCAGTCTCTCACCTCTCCAGCCTTACACAACATCAGCTTTCTACTACCCCAGCCTCTCACCTGTCCAGCCTCCCAAAACACCAGTATCCAACAACCCCAGTCTCTCAACACTCCAGGCTCCCACAACCTCAACCTCTCACCACTCCAGCCACCCACAACATCAGCCTCCGACAACCCCAGCCTCTCATATCTCCAGCCACCCAAAACATTAGCCTCCCACAACCCCAGCCACTCACCTCTACAGCCTCCCACAACCCCAGCCTCTCGCCTTTCCATATTCCCACAACACCAGCCTCCCAAAACACCAGCCTCTCACCTCTCCAGGTTTCCAAAACACCTAGCCTCTCAACTCTCCAGCCTCACAAAACACCAGCCTTAGACAACCCCAGCCTCTCAAGTCTCCAGCCACCCACAACACCAGCCTCCCACAACCCCAGCACTCACCTGTCCAGCCTCTCGCAGCACCAGCCCCCCACAACCCCAGCCTCTCTCCTCTCCTGATTTACAAAACACCACCCACCAACAACACCAGCCTCCCACAACCCCAGCCTCTCACCTCTCTTGTCTCCCACAATACCAGCCTCCCACTACCCCGGCCTTCCACAACAGCAGCCTCCCACAACCCCAGCTTCTAATCTCTGCAGCCTCCCACAACACCAGCCTCCCACAACCCCAGTCTCTCACCTCTCCAGCCTCCCAAAACATCAGCCTCCCACTACCCCAGTCTCTCACCTCTCAAGCCTCCCAAAACACCAGCATCCAACAACCCCAGCCTCTCACCACTCCAATCTCTCACAACCCCAGCCTCTCACCACTCGAGCCACCCTCAACACCAGCCTCCCACAACCCCAGCCTCTCACGTCTCCAGCCACCCAAAACACTAGCCTCCCACAACCCCAGCCACTCACCTCTATAGCCTCCCAAAACTCAAGCCTCCCACAACCCCAGCCTCTCGCCTTTCCATGTTCCCACAACACCAGCCTCCAACAACACGAGCCTCTCACTCTCCATGCTCCCAAAACACCCAGCCTCTCAACTCTCCAGCCTCACACAACACCAGCCTTAGACAACCCCAGCCTCTCAGGTCTCGAGCCACCCTCAACACCGGCCTCCCACAACCCCAGCTACTCACCTCTCCAGCCTCCCGCAGCAGCAGCCCCCCACAACCCCAGCCTCTCGTCTCTCCTGATTTACAGAAAACCAGCCTCCTACAACACCAGCCTCTCACCTCTCCAGCCTTCCACAAGCCCAGCCTCTCACCTCTCCAGCCACCCACAACACCAGCCTCCCAAAATCCCACACTCACACCTCTCCAGCCTCTCACTACACAAGCCTCCATCAACCCCAGCCTCTCACCTTTCAAGCCTCCCACAACACAAGCCTCCTACAACACCAGCCTCTCACCACTCCAGCCACCCACATCACCAGCC
The DNA here is from genome assembly GCF_026875155.1 of Cherax quadricarinatus. Taxonomy (NCBI): domain Eukaryota; kingdom Metazoa; phylum Arthropoda; class Malacostraca; order Decapoda; family Parastacidae; genus Cherax; species Cherax quadricarinatus. Next base: position 66,473 of record NW_026465975.1, read on the forward strand.
TCCCACAACCCCAGGCTCTCACGTCTCCAGCCTCCAAAACACCAGCCTCCAAAAACCCCATCCCCCTCACCTCTCCAGATTCCAACATCACCAGCCTCCCCCAATCCAGGCTCTCACTCTCCAGCCTCCCACAACACCAGCCTCCCACAACCCCCGCCTCTTAACCCTACACCCTCCACAACAAACCCGAATCTCCCCTGCAGATACCCCCAACACCCGCCTCCCACAACCCAGCCTCTAACCTCTCCAAACACCCACAACCCAGCCTACCCCAACCCCCAAACTCTCACCTCTCTACCCTCCAACAACACCAGCCTCTCACCTATCCACCCTCCCCCAACACCAGCCTCCCACAACCCAGCCTTTCACCTCTCCAGCCTCCCAAATCACGAGCCTCCCACATCCCCCGCCATTCACTACGCCAAAACCCTTTCCCCAACTCTAGCCTCTCACTCTCCAGCCTCCCACAATCCCCGCATCTCACCTCTCCCGCCTTCCACAACCCCAGCCTCTCACCTCTAAAGCCATCCAAACACTAGCCTCCCACAACCCAGCTTCTCACCTTCCCGCATCCCACAACACCAGCCCCACACAACACCAGCCTCTCACTTCCCCAGCCACCCACAAAACCATCCCCCCCCAACCCACCCTCACATCTCTCCAGCCCCTCTCTACACAAGCCCCACACAAACCCAGCCTCTCACCTCTCAGCCCCCCACACACAAGCCTCCCAACACCAGCCCTCTCACCTCTCCAGCCGCCAAAAACACCAGCCTCCCCAAAACCCAGCCTCTCACCTTCCTGTCTCTCACAACACCCAGCCTCCCAAATCACCAGGCTCCCAAAAAACCCCAGCCCCTCATCTCTCCAGCCTCCCACAACACCAGCCCCCCAGAAACCCAGCTTCACCTCTCCTGCTCATAGAACACCAGCCTCCCACTACCCAGCCCCTCACCTCTCCAGCCTCCACAACACAAGCCTCCCCCAACACCAGCCCCTCACCTCTCCTGTCTTCACAACACCAGCCTCCCAAATCACCAGGCTCCAAAAACCCCCGCCTCATCTCTTTCCCGCCCCCCCACAACACCAGCCTCCCAGAACCCAGCCTCTCACCTCTCCCCCTATAGAACACCAGCTCCCACTAAACCCCCGCCTCACCTCTCCAGCCTCCCACAACACAAGCCTCCCACAACCCCCAGCCTCTCACCTCTCCAGCCGCCAACAACACCAGCCTCCAAAACCCCAGCCCTCACCTCTCCTGTCTCTCACAACACCAGCCCCCCAAAAACACCAGGTCCCCAAAAAACCCAGCCTCTCATCTCTTTCCCGCCTCCACAACACCAGCCTCCCAGAACCCCAGCCTCTCACCTTTCCCGCCTCATAGAACCCCCAGCCTCCCCAACCCCAGCCTCTCACCTCTCCAGCCTCCCACAACACAAGCCTCCCACACACCCGCCTCTCCCTCTCCTGTCTCTCACAACACCAGCCTCCCAAATTTACCAGGCTCCAAAAACCCCCGCCTTCATCTCTCCAGCCTCCCCCAACACCAGCCTCCAGAACCCAGCCTCTCACCTCTCCAGCCTTATACAACACCAGCCTTCCACTACCCCAGCCTCTCACCTCTCCAGCCTCCCACAACACAAGCCTCCCACAACACCAGCCTCTCACCTCTCCTGCCGCCAACAACACCAGCCTCCAAAAACCCCAGCCCTCACCTCTCCTGTCTCTCACAAAACCAGCCTCCCAAATCACCACTCTCCAAAAAAACCCCCGCCTCTCATCTCTCCAGCCCCCCCACAACACCAGCCTCCCCGAACCCGCCTTCACCTTTCCAGCCTTTTCAACAAACCGCCCTTTCCCCTACCCAGCTCTCACCTCTCCAGCTCCACAACACAAGCCTCCCACAACACCCGCCTCTCACTCTCCCGCCGCCTACAACACCAGCCTCCCAAAACCCCAGCCTCTCACCTCTCCTGTCCTCCCCAACACCAGCCTCCCAAATCACCAGGCTCCCAAAAACCCCAGCCTTCATCTCTGCAGCCTCCCCCAACACCGGCCTCCAGAACCCCCGCCTCTCACCTCTCCAGCCGCCAACAAACCAGGCTCCACTAAACCCCCGCTCTCCCTCTCCTGTCTCTCACAACAAACCCGCCTCCCCAAAACACCAGGCTCCAAAAACCCCACCCCCTCACCTCTCCAGCAACCCACTACACCAGCCTCCCAAACCCCAGACTCTCACCTCTCCACCCTCCCACAACACCAGCCTCTTACCTCTTCAGCCTCAAACATTTCCCAGCCTCTCATCTCTCCAGCCAACAACAACACTAGCCTCCATCCCCCCGCCTCTCACCGCTCCAGCATCCCACAAACACCACCCGAAAACAACCCCAGGCATCTCCCTCTTTAGCCTCGTTACAACACCAGCCCCTCAACCCTAGCCTTCATCTCTCCAGCTTTCCACAACACCACCGTCTCAGTTCTACAGCCCCCCACAAACACCCGCTCTCACCTCTCCATCCTCCCAAAAACCAGCCTCCCAAAACAAAAGCCTCCCACAACCCAGCCTCCCACCTCTCCCTAACACCAACAACCCCCAGCCTCCCCAAAAAACCCCCGCCTCTCACCCCTTCGCCTCCCCAAAACACCAGCCTCCAACAACCCCATCCTCTCACCTCTCCAATTCAACATCACCAGCCTCCACAACTCCAGGCTCTCACCTCTCCAGCCTCCCACAACACCAGCCTCCCACAAAACCCCCGCCTCTTAACCCTACAAACCCCCCACAACCCAGAATCTCCCTGCGATTCCACAACACCCCCTCCCACAACCCCAGCCTCTAACCTCTCCCAAAAACCACAACACCGCCTACACAACCCCAATCTCTCACCTCTTACCCTCCAACAACACCAGCCCCTCACCTATCCACCTCCCGCAAACCCCTCCACAACCCCGCCTTTCTCCTCTCCCAGCCTCCCAAATCACGAGCCTCCCCCAAACCCCAGCCATTCACTACGCCAACCTTCCCCAACTTAGCCTCTCACCTCTCCAGCCTCCCACAATCCAGCATCTCACCTCTCCCGCCTTCCACAACCCCAGCCTCACCTCTAAAGCCATCCATAACACTAGCCTCCCACAACCCCAGCCTTTTCACCTCTCCAGCATCCCACAACACCAGCCACACACACACCAGCCTCTCATTCCCCAGCAACCACAAAACCCCCCCCAAACCCAACCCTCACATCCCCTCCGCCTCTCTTACACAAGCCTCACACAACCCCAGCCTCTCACCTCTCCAGCCTCCCACAACACAAGCCTCCCACAACACCAGCCTCTCACCTCTCCAGCCGCCCAAAAACATCAGCCTCCCAAAACCCAGCCTCTCACCTCTCCCGTCTCTCACAACACCAGCCTCCCAAATCACCAGGCTCCCCAAAAACCCCAGCCTTCATTCTCCAGCTCCCACAACAAACCAGCCTCCCAGAACCCAGGGCCCCTTCACCTCTCCTGCCTCATAGAACACCAGCCCCCCACTACCCCGCCTCTCACCTCTCAGCCTCCCACAACACAAGCTCCCAACACCAGCCTCTCACTCTCCTGTCTCTCACAACACCAGCCTCTCAAATCACCAGGCTCCCAAAAACCCCGCCTCTCATCTCTCCAGCCTCCCACAACACCAGCCTCCCAGAACCCCAGCCTCTCACCTCTCCTGCCTCATAGAACACCAGCCTCCCACTACCCCAGCCTCTCACCTCTCCAGCCTCCCACAACACAAGCCTCCCACAACACCAGCCTCTCACCTCTCCTGTCTCTCACAACACCAGCCTCCCAAATCACCAGGCTCCCAAAAACCCCAGCCTCTCATCTCTCCAGCCTCCCACAACACCAGCCTCCCAGAACCCCAGCCTCTCACCTCTCCTGCCTCATAGAACACCAGCCTCCCACTACCCCAGCCTCTCACCTCTCCAGCCTCCCACAACACAAGCCTCCCACAACACCAGCCTCTCACCTCTCCTGTCTCTCACAACACCAGCCTCCCAAATCACCAGGCTCCCAAAAACCCCAGCCTCTCATCTCTCCAGCCTCCACAACACCAGCCTTCCGAACCCCAGCCTCTCACCTCTCCTGCTCCCTAGAAAAACACCAGCCCCCCCACTACCCCAGCCTCTCACCTCTCCAGCCTCCCACAACACAAGCCTCCCACAACACCAGCCTCTCACCTCCCCAGCCGCCAACAACACCAGCCTCCCAAAACCCAGCCTCTCACCTCCTGCTCTTACACCCAGCCTCCCAAATCACCAGGCTCCCAAAAACCCCAGCCTCTCATCTCTCCAGCCTCCCACAACACCAGCCTCCCAGAACCCCAGCCTCTCACCTCTCCAGCCTCCTACAACACAAGGCTCCCACAACACCAGCCTCTCACCTCTCCAGCCGCCAACAACACCAGCCTCCCAAAACCCCAGCCTCTCACCTCTACTGTCTCTCACAACACCAGCCTCCCAAATCACCAGGCTCCCAAAAACCCCAGCCTCTCATCTCTCCAGCCTCCCACAACACCAGCCTCCCAGAACCCCAGCCTCTCACCTCTCCAGCCGCCAACAACACCAGCCTATCACTACCCCAGCCTCTCACCTCTCCTGTCTCTCAACACCAGCCTCCCAAATCACCAGGCTCCCATAAACCCCACCCTCTCATCTCTCCAGCAACCCACTACACCAGCCTCCCACAACCCCAGATTCTCACCTCTCCACCCTCCCACAACACCAGCCTCTTACCTCTTCAGCCTCAAACATTCCTAGCCTCTCATCTCTCCAGCCAACAACAACACTAACCTCCAACCCCCAGCCTCTCACCGCTCCAGCATCCCACAACACCACCCGAACACAACCCCAGCATCTCACCTCTTCAGCCTCGTACAACACCAGCCTCCCTCAACCCAAGCCTCTCATCACTCCAACTTTCCACAACACCACCCTCTCACTTCTACAGCCTCCCACAACACCAGCCTCTCACCTCTCCATCCTCCCACAACACCAGCCTCCCACAACAACAGCCTCCCACAACCCCAGCCTCACACCTCTCCTAACACCTACAACACCAGCCTCCCACAACCCCAGGCTCTCACCTCTTCAGCCTCCCAAAACACCAGCCTCCAACAACCCCATCCTCTCACCTCTCCAGATTCCAACATCACCAGCCTCCCACAACTCCAGGCTCTCACCTCTCCAGCCTCCCACAACACCAGCCTCCCACAACCCCAGCCTCTTAACCCTACACCCTCCCACAACACCAGAATCTCCCCTGCAGATACCCACAACACCAGCCTCCCACAACCCCAGCCTCTAACCTCTCCAAACACCCACAACACCAGCCTACACAACCCCAATCTCTCACCTCTCTACCCTCCAAGAACACCAGCCTCTCACCTATCCACCCTCCCGGAACACCAGCCTCCCACAACCCAGCCTCTCGCCTCTCCAACCTCCCAAATCACGAGCCTCCCACATCCCCAGCCACTCACTATGCCAACCTTCCACAACTCTAGCCTCTCACCTCTCCAGCCTCCCACAATCCCAGCATCTCACCTTTCAAGCTTACCAAAACACCAGCTAATCACAACCCCATCCTCTCACCTCTCCACCCACCCACAACACCAGCCTCCCTAAACCCGAGACTCTCAACTTTCCAGGCTCACGCAACCCCAGACTCTCACCTGTCCAGCCTCACAAAACACCAGCCTCCCACAAACCCAGCCACTCACCTCTCTAGTCTCCCACAACACCAGCCTTCTTCAACACCAGCCTCTCACCTCTCCGGCCACCCAGAAAAGAAGTCTCCCCCAAAGCCAGCCTTAAAAATCTTCAACCTCCCACAACACCAGCCTCCCACAACCCCAGTCTTTCACTTCTCAAGCCTCGCACAACACCAGCCTCCCAGAACCATAACCTCTCCCCTCTCCAGCCTCCCAAAACAACAGCCTCAAGCAACCCCAGCCTCTCACGTTTCCATCCTTCCACAACTCCAGCCTAACACAATCCTACCCTCTCAAGTCTCCAGCCTCCCACAACAACAGCCTCCCATCTCTCAAGCCTCCCTCAACACCAGCCTCCCACAACCAAAGCCTCTCGCCTCTCCACCCTCCCACTACATCACCCTACCACAACCTCAGCCTCTAACGTATCCAGCCACCCAAAACAACAACTTTACGCAACCCAAGCCTCTCACGTCTCCAGCCACACTGAACACCATTGTCCGAAAACCCCTGCCTCTCACCTCTCCAGACTCTCACAACATAAGCATCTCACAACCCCAGCCTCTAACCTCTCCATCCTCCCACAACACCAGCCTCCCACAACCACAGCCTCTCACCTCTCCAGCTTTCCACAACACCAGCCTCCCACAACCACAGTCTCTCACCTCTCCCGCCTACCAAAACACCAGCCTTCCACAACCCAAGCCCCTCACCTCTCCAGCCACCCACAAAAGCAGCCACCCCCAACCTCAGCCTCTCGCCTCTCTATCCTTCCAAAACAACAGCCTCCAGCAACCCCTGCCTCTCACCTCTCCAGGATCTCACAATACCGGCCTTTCACAACCCAAGCCTCTCACATCTCCAGCCTCCAAAAAAAAAAGCTTCACGCAGCCCCAGCATCTCACGTCTCCAGCCTCCCACAACACCAGCCTCGCAGAACCCCAGCCTCTCACCTTTCCAGCCTCCCACAGCACCAGCCTCTCACCCTTCCAGCCTTCCACAACACCAGCCTCCCACAACCCCAGCCTATCACCTCTCCTGCCTCCAAAAGCAACAGGTTCACGCAACCCCAGTCTCTTACGTCTACAGCCTCCCAAAACACCAGACTCCCACAACCCCAGACTCTTACCTCTCCAGCCTCCCACAACCCCAGCCTCTCACCTCTCCAGCTACCCACAACACCAACCTCATACAACACCAGCTCCTCTCATCCCCAGCCTCCTCAAAACCAGCCTCTCACAACCCCAGCCTCTTATATGTCCAGCCTCCCACAACAGCAGCCTTCCACAACCGCAGCCTCTCACGTCTCCATCCTCCCACAACACCAGCCTCCCACATCCCCAGCTTCTCACTACTACAGCCTCCGACAACACCAGACTATCACCTCTCTAGCCTCCCTCAACACCAGCGTCCCACAATCCCAGCCTCTTACCTCTCGAGCCACCTACAACACTAGCCTCCAGCAACACCAGCCTCTCACCTCTCCAGCCTCCAACAACTCCAGCCTTCCACAATCCCAGCCTCTCGCGTCCCCAGCCACCCACATCACCAGCCTCCCACAACCGCAGCGTCTCACCTCTACAGCCTCCCCAACACAAGCCTCCCACAACCCAAGCCTCTCACCTCTCCAGCCTCACACAACCCCAGCCTCTCACTTCTGCAGCCTCCCTCAACACCAGTTTCCCACCTCTCCAGCCTCACACAACACCAGCCTCACACAACCACTGCCTCTCACCTCTCCAAACACCCACAACACCAGCCTCCCACAACCCCAGCCTCTCACCTCTCCAGTCTTCCACAACACCAGTCTCCCACAACCCAGCCTCTCATGTCTCCTCCCTCCCAAAACAAAAACATCCCACATCCCCAGCCTTTCACTACTCCAGCCTCCCAAAACACCAACCTCTCACGTCTCTAGCCTCCCAGAACACCAGCATCCCACAACCCCAGCCACTTACCTCTCCAGCCACCCACAACACTAGCCTCCCACAACACTAGCCTCCCACGACCCGTGCCTCTCACCTCTCCAGCCTCCCACAACACCAGCCGCCTACAACCCCAGCCTCTCACCTCTAAAAACACCCACAACACCAGCCTCCCACATCCCCAGCCTCTCACCAATCCAGCCTCCCACAACACCAGCCTCCCACAACCCCAGCCTCTCAGGTCTTCAGGCTCCCACAACACTAGCCTCACACAAACCCAGCCTCTCACCTCTCCAGACTCCCACAACACCAGCCTCTTACCTCTCCAGCATCCCACTTCCCCAGCCTCTCACCTCTCTCGCCACAAACAACACTAGCCTCCCACAACACAAGCCCCTCACCTCTCCAGCCTCCCACAACACCAGCTTTCCACAACTCCAGCCGCTCACCTTTCCAGCCTCCCACAACGTCAGCCTCCCAGAACCGCAGTTTCTCACCTCTCCAGTATCCCACTACACCAGCCACTCACGTCTCCATCCTCCCACAACACCAGCCTCCCTCAACCCCAGCCTCCCACTTGTCTTGACTCCCACAACACCAGCCTCTCACCTCTCGAGCCACCCAGAACACTAGCCTCCAAGAACCCAAGCCTCTCACCTCTCCAGCCTCCGACAACACCAGCTTCCCACAACCCCATCCTCTCATCTCTCCAGCATCCCTCAACTCCAGCCTACCACATCCCCAGCCTTTCTCCTCTGCAGCCTCCGGCAACACCAGACTCTCACCTCTCCAGTCTCATACAAACCCAGCCTCCCACAACCCCAGGCTCTCACCTCTCCAAACACCCATAACATCAGCCTCCCACAACCCCAGATCTTCACCTCTTCAGCCTACCACAACACCAGCCTCCCACTACCCCAGCCTCTCACCTCTCCTGCCTTCCCACAACACCAGCCTCTCACCTCTCCTGAATCCCAAAACCCCAGCCTCTCACCTCTACAGCCACCCACAACACTAGCCTCCTACTACCTTAATCTCTCACCTTTACAGCCTCCAAGAACTCCAGGCTCCCATAACCCCAGTCTCTCACCTCTCCAGCTTCCCACAACTCCAGCGTTTCACATCTCCAGCCTCGCTCAACACCAGCCTCCCACAACACCAGCCTCTCACCTCTCCAACCTCCCACAACCCAAGTCCCCCACAATCCCAGCCTCTCACGTCTTCAGCCACCTAGAACAAGCCTCCCACAACCCCAGCCTCTCACCTCTTCAGCCACCCAGAACAAGCCTGCTACATCCGAAGCCTTTCACCTCTCCAGGTTCCCACAACCCCGGCCTCTCACCTCTCCAGCCTCCCTCAACACCAGCCTCTCTCCTCTCGAGCCTTCCACAACACGAGCCTCCCACAACCCTAGCCTCTCACTTCTCCAAACACCCACAACACCAGCCTCTAGCCTATCCAGCCTCTTACAACACTAGTCTCCCACAACCCCAGCCTCTCACCTCTACAGCCTCTCACAACACGAGCCTCAAACAACACCACCCTCTCACTTCTCCAGCCTCCAACTACCCCAGTCCTTCACCTCTCCAGCCTCACACAACACCAGCATCTCACAAACCCAGCCTTTCACTTCTCCAGTCTCCCACAACAAAAGCCTCCTACAACCCCAGCCTCTCACCTCTCCAGCCACCCACAAAACCAGTCTTCCCAACACCAGCCTTACAACTCTACATCCTTCCCACAACACAAGCCTCCCACAACCCCAGGGTCTCATGTTTCCAGCGTCCTAAAACACCAGCCTCCCAGAACCCGAGCCTCTCACATCTCCAGCCTCCCACAGCACCAGCGTCTCACGTCTCAATCCTCCCACAACACCAGCCTCCTACAACTCTAGTCTCTCACCTCTCCCGCCTCCCACCACATCAGCCTTCCACAACACCAGCCTCTCACCTACCCAGCCACCTAAAACCACAGCTTCACGCAACCCTAGCCTCTCACGTCTCGAGTCTCCAACAACACCAGCCTCCTAAAACCCCAGCCTTTCACCTCTCCAGCCTACTACTCCAACAGCCTCTCACCTCTAAAGCCTCCCACAGCACCAGCCTCACACAACCCCTGCCTCTCTCGTATACAACCTCCCACAACCCCAGCCTCCCACATCGCTAGCCTCTCACCTCTCAAGCCGCCCTCCACCTCAGCCTCTCATGTCTCCAGCCTCCCACAACAGAAGCCTCCCACAATTCCAGCCCCTCACCTCTCCTGCCTCGGACAACACCAGCCTCCCTCAACCCCAGCCTCCCAAGTCTCCAGCCTTCAGCAACACCAGCCTCCCACAACCCCAGCCTCTCAACTCTCCAGACTCCCACAATACCAGCCTCTCACCTCTTCAGCCTCCCACAACCCCAGCCTCTCTTCTCCAGCCACCCACAACATTAGCCTCCCATAACCCCAGCCTCTCACCTCTCCAGCCTCCCACAACCCCAGCCTCTCACCTCTCGAGCCACGCAACATTAGCCTCCCATAACCCCAGACTCTCACTTCTCCAGCCTCCAACAACTCCAGCCTCCCACAACCCCATCATCTCACATTCCCAGCCTCCCACAACACCAGCCTCTCACCTCTCCTGCCTCCAAAAAAACCAGCCTCCCACAACCCCTACCTGTCACCTCTGCAGCCACCCACAACACCAGCCTTCCAGAAACCCAGCCTCTCACCTCTCCGAACACCTACAACACCAGCCTCGCACATCCCTAGCCTCTCACCTCTGCTGCCTCACACAACACCAGCCTCTCACCTCTCCAGCAACCCACAACCCCAGGCTCTCACTTCCACAGAATCCCACTACTCTAGCCTCCCACAACCCCAGAATCTCACCTCTCCAGCCTCCCACAACACCAGCGTCTCACCTCTCCAGCCTCACACAACACCAGCCTTGCTCAACACGAGCCTCTCACCTCTCCAGCTTCCCACAACCCCAGTCTCCCACAACCTCAACCTCTAACCTCTACAGCTTTTCACAACCTCAGCCTTTTACCTCTACAAACACCCACATCACCAGCCTCTCACAACCCCAGCATCTAGCCTCTCCAGCTTCTCACAACACCAGCCTCCCACAACCCCAGCCTCTCACCTCTCCTGCTTCCCACAACCCCAGTATCTAACCTCTCAAGCTTCCGTCAACACCACCTTATCACAAGGCCACACTCTCACCTCTCCAGCCATCCACAACACAAGCCTCCGTCAACCCCAGACTCTCACCTCTCCAGCCTCCCACAACACCAGCCACCTCACCTCTCCAGTCTCTCAAAACACCAGCGACCCACACCCTCAGCCTCTCACATATCCAAACAACCACAACACCAGCCTCCCACAACCCCTTCGTTTCACCTCTCTAGCCTCCCACAACCCCTTCCTTTCACCTCTCTAGCCTCCCACAACACCAGCCTCCAACAACCCCAGCCTGTCACCTCTCCAGCCTCCCACAACACCAGCCTCCCCAAACCCCAGCCTCTCACCTCCCAAGCATCCCAAAACACCAGATTCCCACAACCCAAGCCTCTCGCTATTGTACCCTCCTGCAACCTGAAACTCTCACCTACCGACACACCCACAACACCAGCCTCATACAAACCCAGGATCTCACATCTCAAGCCTCCCGCAACACGAGCCTCCCACAACCCTACCCTCACACCTCTCCAGCCTTCCACAACACGAGCCTCCCACAACCCCAGCCACTCACCTGTACAGGCTCCCACAAGCCCAGCCTCTCACCTCTCCAGCCTCACACAACTCCCGTCTCCCACAAACCCAGCCTCTCACCTCTACAGCCTCCCACAACACCAGCCCTCACAACCTCTCTCCTCTCCAGCCACCCAGAAAACCAGCCTCCCCAACCCCAGTTTTTCACCTCTCCAGCCTCCCCAACACCAGACTCCACCAACCCTAGCCTCCCACATCTCCAGCCTCCTAGAACACCAGCCTCAACTATCCCCAGGCTCTTACCTCTCCAGTTTCCCAAAACACAAGTTTCCCACAACCACAAGCTCTCACCTCTCCAGCCTCCCAAAACAACAGCCTTCAACAACCCCAGCCTCTCACCTCTCCAGCCTCCCACAACTCCAGCCTTCCACCACCCTAGCCTCTCACCTCTCCAGCCACCCACAAAAGCAGCCTCCCCAAACCCCAGCCTCTCACCTCTCCATCCTCCCTAAACAACAGCCTCCAGCAACCCGAGCCTCTCACCTCTCCTTCCTCCCGCAACACAAGCCTCCTACAACCCCAGACTCTCACCTCTCCACCCTCCCACAACCCGAGCCTCTAACCTTTCCAGCCTCACACAACACCCTTCCACAACACTAGCATCCCAGAACATCAGCATCTCACCTCTCCAGCCACCCACAACACCAGCCTCCCACAACCCGAGACTCGAGCGTCTCATGCCTCTCACAACACTAGCCTCCTACAACACCAGCTGCTCACCTCTCCAGCCTCCCACAACACCAGACTCCCACAACCCCAGCCCCTCTCCTCTCCAGCCTCCCACAACCCCAGCCTCTCACATCTGCAGCCACCATCAACACTAGCCTCCAACAACACAAGCCTCCCACGACCCCAGCCTGTCACCTCTCAAGCCTCCCACAACACCAACACACCACAACCTCAGCCTCTTACGTCTCCAGGTTCCCACAACACCAGCATCCCACAACCCCAGACTCTCACGTCTCCAGGCTCCCACAACACCAGTCTCCCAAAACCTCTGCCTCTCACCTCTCCTGACTCCCAGGACACGAGCGTCTCACCTCTCCAGCCTCCCACAACCCCAGCCACTCGCCTCTCCAGCCTCCCATAACAGCAGCCTCCCACAACACCAACCTCTAACCTCTCCAGCCTCCCACAACCCCATCCTCTCCCCTCTGCAGCCACCCACAACACTAGCCTCCAACAACACAAGCCTCCCATGACCCCTTCCTCTTACGTCTAAAGCCTCCCACAGCACCAGCATCCCACAACCCCAATCTCTCAACTCTCCAAACAATCACAACACCAGCCTCCGACAACCCCAGCCTCTCCTCTCCAGCCTACCACAACACCAGCCTCCCACAACCGAAGCCTCTCACGTCTCCAGGCTCCCACAACACCAGCCTCCCAGAACCCCAGCCTCTCACCTCTTCTGACTCCCAGAACAAGAGCCTCTCACCTCTCCAGCCTCCCACAACCCCAGCCTTTCACCTCTACAGCCACCCTCAACACTAGCCCCCCACAACCCCGGCCCCCTCACCTTTCCAGCTTCAAACAACACCAGCCTCCCAAAACCCCAGCCTCTTACCTCTCCAGCCACCGACAAAACCTGCCTACCAAAACACCACCCTTACACCTTTAGAGCCTCCCACAACACCAGACTCCGACAAGCACAGCCTCTCACCTGTCAAGCCTCCCACAACCGAAGCCTCCCACAACCCCAGTTTCTCATCTCTCCAGCCTCCCACAACCCCAGTTTCTCACCTCTCCAACCTCCTATAACACCAGCCTCCCACAACCCCAGCCTCTCACCTCTCCAACCTCTCACCTCACCAGCCTCTCACCTCTCCAGCCTCCCACAACAAAAACCTACCACAACTCCAGCTTCTCACCTCTCCATCCTCCCATAACACCAGCTTCCCACAACCCCAGCCACTCACCTCTCCACCCTCCGACAACACCAGCTTCTTACAGCCTCAGCATCTCACCTATCCATCCTACCACAACCCCAGCATCTCAGCTCTCCAGCTTCCCACATCACCAGCCTCTCACTTCTGCAGCCTCCCACAACACCAGCCTCCCAAACCCCAGCCTCTCACCTCTCAAGACTCCCACAACACCAGCCTCCCCAAACCCCAGGCTCTCACCTCTCCAGCATCCCAAAAAACCAGCGTCCCACACCCTCAGCCTCTCACCTATCCAAACACCCACAACTCCAGCCTCCCAACAGCCCTAGCCTCTCACCTCTCCAGCCTCCCACAACGCCAGCCTCTCCAAACCCCAGCCTCTCACCTCTCCAGACTCCAACATCACCAGCCTCCTTCAACCCCTGCCTCTCACCTCTCTAGCCTCCCAGAACACAAGCCTCTCACAGCCCCAGACTCTCGTCTCTCCAGCCTCCCACAACCCCTGAATCTCACCTCTCCAGCCTCCCACAACCCGAGCCTCTCACCTCCAAAAACATTACCTTCATGCACCCCCTGCCTCTATTGCCTTGATCCTCCCACAACACCAGCCTGCAACAACCACAGCCTCTCAGCTCTCCAGCCTCCCACAACACCAGCCTCTCACCTCCCCAGCCTCCCACAACACCAGCCTCCCACAACCCCAGAGTCTCACCTCTCCAGTATCCAAAAACATTAGCTTCATACACCCACTGCCTCTCATGCCTCCAGCCTCCCACAACACCTGCCTCCAACAACCACAGCCTCTGAGCTCTTCAGCCTCCCACAACACCAGCCTCTCACCACCTCAGCCTCCCACAACACCATCCTCCCAAAACCCCAGCCTCTCAACTCTCCAGCATCCCAAAACACAGCACTCCCACAACCCTAGTCTCTCACCTCTACAGCCTCCCACAACGCCAGCTTCCGAGAACCGCAGCCTCTCACCTCTCCACTCTCCTTCAACCCCGGCCTCCCACTTGTCTAGACTCCCACAACACCAGCCTCTCACCTCTCCAGCCTCCCACAACACCAGCTTCCCACAACACCATCCTCTCATCTCTCCAGTGTCCCACAACTCCAACCTACCACAACCCCAGCAATTCACCTCTCGAGTCTCCGGCAACACCAGACTCTCACCTCTCCGGTCGCCACAAACCCAGCCTCCCACAACCCCAGCAATTCAGCTCTCGAGTCACCGGCAACACCAGACTCTCACCTCTCCGGTCGCCACAAACCCAGCCTCCCACAACCCCAGGCTCTCACCCCTCTAGCCATTCACAAAACCAGCCTCCTACAACCCCAGCCTCTCACCTCTCCAAACACCCATAACACCAGCCTCCCACAACCCCAGCCCTTCACCTCTTCAACCTCCCACAACACCAGCCTCCCACTACCCCAGCCTCTCACCTCTCCTGCCTTCCACAACACCAGCCTCTCACCTCTCCAGCCTCCCAAAACCCTAGCCTCTCACCTCTCCAGCCACCCACAACACTAGCGTCCTACAACATTAGTCTCTCACCTCTAGAGCTTCCCAGAACTCCAGGATCCCACAACCCCAGTCTCTCACCTCTCCAGCTTTGCACAATAACAGCTTCCCACAACTCCAGCATTTCACCTCTCCAGCCTCGCACAACACCAGCCTTCCACAACACCAGCCTCTCACCTCTC
This sequence comes from Cherax quadricarinatus, assembly GCF_026875155.1. NCBI lineage: Eukaryota > Metazoa > Arthropoda > Malacostraca > Decapoda > Parastacidae > Cherax > Cherax quadricarinatus. The sequence goes on from NW_026465975.1 coordinate 81,499, forward strand.
CAGCCTCCCACAACCCTAGCCTCCCACAACCTCAGCCTCTCACCTCTCGAGCCATCCACAACACAAGTCTCCTACATCCAAAGCCTTTTACGTCTCCAGGATCCCAAACACCAGCCTCCTACAACCTCAGCCTCTCACCTCTCCAGCTTCCCACAACCACGGCCTCTCACCTTTCCAGCCTCCCTCAACACCAGCCTCTCTCCTCTCGAGCCACCCACAACACGAGCCTCCCACAACCGCAGCCTCTCACTTCTCCAAACACCCACAACACCAGCCTCCCACAATCCCAACCTCTAACCTATCCAGACTCCCTCAACACAAGCCTCCCACAACCCCAGCCTCTAACCTCTCCCGCCTCCTACAACACTAGTCTCCCACAACCCAAGCCTCTCACCTCTTCAGCGTCCCAAAACACCAGCCTCCCACATCCCCAGCCTCTCACTACGCCAGCCTCCCACAAGACCAGCCTCTCACCTCTCTAGCCTCCCACAACCCCAGTATCTCACCTCTCAAGCCTCTCACAACACCAGCCTCCCAAAACCCGAGACTCTAACGTCTACAGCCTCTCACAACACGAGCCTCCCACAACACCAGCCGCTCACCTTTCCAGCCTCCCACAACACCAGCCTCCCACAACCCCAGCCTCTCACCTCTCCAGTCTCCAACAACCCCAGATTCTCACCTCAGCAGCCACCCACAACACTAGCCTCCAACAACACCAGCCTCCCACGACCCCAGCCTCTCACCTCTCCAGCCTCCAACAACACCAGCATCCCACAACCCCAATCTCTCAATTCTCCAAACAACCACAACACCAGCCTCCCACAACCCCAGCCTCTCACCCCTCCAGCATCCCACAACACCAGCCTCCCACAAACCCAGCATTTCACGTCTCCAGGCTTCCACAACACCAGCCTCCCACAACCCCAGCCTCTCACCTCTCCTGACTCCCAGAACACGAGCCTCTCATCTCCGCAGCCTCATGCAACCCCAGCTTCTCAACTCTCCAGCCACCCTTAACACTAGCCTCCCACAACCCAAGCCCCCTCTCCTCTCCAGCCTGAAACAACACCAGCCTCCCACAACCCCAGTCTCTCTCCTCTCCAGCCACACACAAAACCTGCCTCCCCAAACACCAACCTTACACCTCTAGAGCCTCCCACAACACCAGACTCTGACAACCACAGCCTTTCACCTCTCAAACCTCCCACAACACGAGCCTCCTACAACCCAAGTTTCTCACCTCTCCAGCCTCCCACAACCCCAGTTTCTCACCTCTCCAGCCTCCTATAACACCAGCATCCCACAAAACAAGCCTCTCACCTCTCCAGTTTCCCACCTCACGTGCCTCTCACCTCTTCAGCCTCCCTCAACGCCAACCTCTCACAACCCCAGCTTCTCACCTCTTCATCGTACCACAACCCCAGCGTCTCACATCTCCAGCCTCCTACAACACGAGCCTCCCACAACAAAAGTTTCTCATCTCTCCTGCCTCCCACAACCCCAGTTTCTCACCTCTCCAGCCTCCTATAACACCAGCTTCCCACAACACCAACCTCACACATCTCCAGCCTCCCACATCACCAGCCTCTCACCTCTCCTGCCTCCCACAACACCAGCCTCCCCAAACCCCAGCCTCTCACCCCTGCAGCCTCCCACAACGTAAGCCTCTCCAAACCACAGCCTCTCACCTCTCCAGCATCCCAGAACACCAGCCTCTCACTTCCCAAGCCAGGATCTCACCTATCAAGCCTCCTACAACACGGGCCTTCCACAACCCCACACTCTCACCTCTCCAGACTCCAACATCACCAGCCTTACACAACCCCTTCATCTCACCTCTCTAGCCTCCCACAACACCAGCGTCCCACAACCCCAGACTCTCATCTCTCCAGCCTCCCACAAATCCAGCTTCTCACCTCTCAATCCTACCACAAACCCAGCGTCTCACCTCTCCAGCCTCCCATATCACCAGCCTCTCACCTCTCCAGCCTCCCACAACACAGCCTCCCAAACCCCAGCCTCTCACCTCTCCAGACTCCCAGAACACCAGCCTACCTCAACCCCAGCCTCTCACATCTCCAGCCTCCCACAACACCAGCCTCCCACAACCCAGGCGTCTCAGCTCACCAGACTCCCACAACACCAGCCTCCCCGAACCCTAGCCTCTCACCTCTCCAGCATCCCAAAAAACCAGCGTCCCACAACCTCAGCCTCTCACCTATCTAAACACCCACAACACCAGCCTCCCTCAACCCCAGCCTCTCACATCTCCAGCCTCCCACAACACCACCTCCCAGAACCATAGCCTCTCACCTCTCCAGCATCCCAAAACACCAGCCTCCACATCCCAGCCTGTCACTCCAAAGCCTCCCACAACCTCATGATCTAACCTCTCAAGCCTCCCACAACACGAGCCTTCCACAACCCCACCCTTTCACTTCTCCAGACTCCAACATCACCAGCCTCCCACAACCCCTGCATCTCACCTCTCTAGCCTCCCACAACACCAGCCTCCCACAACCCCAGACTCTCATCTCTCCAGCCTCCCACAACCCCAGCCTCTCACCTCTCCAGCTTCCCACAACCACAACCTCTCACCTCTACAGTTACCAAGAAAACCATCCTCCCCCAACCCCAGTCATACACCTCTCCAGCCTCCCAAACACCAAACTCCAACAACCCCAGCCTCTCACCTCTCCAGGCTCCTACAACACCAGCCTCCCACAAACTCAGCCTCTCACCTCTCCAGCCTCCAAAAACAAGAGCCTCCAGCAATCAAAGCCTCTCAAGTCTCCACACTCGAACAACACAAGTCTCCCAAAACCCTTGCTTCCCACCTTTCCAGTCTCCCAGAACACCAGCCTCTACTCTCTAGCCTCCCACAACACCAGCCTCCCACAAACCCAGTTTCTTTCCTCTCCAGCCTCCGAACACACCAGCCTCCGAACACACCAGCCTCCTACAACCCCAGCCTCTCACGTCTCCAGCCTCCAAAAACATTTGCTTCATGCACCCCCTGCCTCTCATGCCTCAAGCCTCCCGCAACACTAGCCTCCAACAACCACACCCTTCCAGCTCTCCAGCCTCAAACAACACCAGCCTCTCACCTCCCCAGCCTCCCACAACACCAGCCTCCCACAACAACAGCCTCTCACATCTCCAGCCTCCAAAAACATTAGCTTCATGCACCCAATGCCTCTCATGCCTCCGGCCTCCCACAACACCAGCCTCCAACAACCACAGCCTCTCTGCTCTCCAGCCTCCCACAACACCACTCTCTCATCTCCCCAGTCCCCTACAACACCAGCATCCCACAACCCCAGCCTCTCACCTCTCAAGCCTCCCAAAACACCAGCCTCGCACAACCCCAGCCTCTCACCTATCCACCCTCCCACAATATCAGCCTCCAACAACCCCAGCCTCTCACCTCTCCAGCCTCTCCCAGCACAAGTGTCTATCCTCTCCAGCCTCCCACGACACCATCCTCTCACCTCTGCAACCTTCCACAAAACCCTTGCCTCTCACCTCTCCAGCCTCCAACCCCAACCTCTCTCCTCTAAACCCTCCAACAATATCACCCTCCCACAATCCCAGATTCTCACCTCTCCAGCATCCCACAACACCAGCCTCCCACAACCCCTTCCTCCCTCAACCCCAGCCTCTCACAACATTAGCCTCTCACATCTCCAGCCTCCCACTACCCCATCCACTCATCTCTGCAGCCTCCCACAACACCAGCCACCCACAACCCCAGCTTCTCAACTCTCCTCTCTCATACAACCCAGCCTCCCACAACCCCAACCTCTCACCTCTCCTGCATCCCGCAACACCAGCCTCCAACAACCCTAGCCTCTCACCTCTCCAGCCTCCCTCAACACCAGCCTCCCACATCCCCCATCTCTCAGCTCTCCTACCTCCCACAACACCAGCCTCCCACAACCCCAGCCTCTCACCTCTCCGGGCCTCCAATAACAATAGCCTCTCACCTATCCAGCCTCCCTCAACACAAGCCACCCAAAACCCCAGCTTCTCAACTCTCCAGTCTCCCACAACACCAGCCTCCCAGTACCCCAGCCTCTAACCTCTCCAGCATCCCACAACACCAGTCTCCCACAACCTCAGCCTCTCACCTCTCCAGCCTCCCACAACCCTAGCCTGTCACCTCTCCAGCCTCCCAAAACACCAGCATCCCACATTGCCAGCCTCTCATCTCTCCAGGCTCCCACAACACCAGCCTCACACAATCTCACCGACTCCTCATCAGCCTCGCACAACACCAGCCTCTCATCTCTGCAGCCTCCCACTACACCGGCCTCCGACAACCACAGACTCTCACCTCTCCAGCCTCCCACAACACTATTCTCTCACTTTTCCAGCCTCCTAGAACACAAGCCTCCCAGTATCCCAGCCTCTCATTCCTCCAAACACCCACATCACCAGCTGCCCACGACCCCAGTCTCTCACCTCTCCAGCATCCCAAAACAGCAGCATCCCCCATCCCCAGCCTCTCACCTCACCGGATCCACACAACACCAGCGTTCAACAAACCCTGCCTCTCACCTCTCCAGCCTCCCACAAACCCTGCCCCTCACCTCTCCAGTGACCCAGAAAACCATCCTCCCCAACACGAGTCTTCCACCTCTCCAGCCTCCCACAATACCAGCCTCCCACAACCCCAGCCTCTCACCTCTCCAGCCTCCCACAACACATTCCTCCAAAAACCCCAGCCTCTCACCTCTCCAGCCTCCGAGAACTCCAGACTCTTACCTCTCAAGCCTCCCACAACACCAGCCTCCCAAAACCCCAGCCTCTCCTCTCCAGCATCCCTCAGCACAAGCTTCACACAACCCCAGCCTCTCGCATCTACAGCCTCCCACAACTCCAGCCTCCCAAAACCCAAGGCTCTCACCTTTCCATCCTTCCACAATATCAGCCTCCCTCAACACCAGTCTCTCACCTCTCCACCCTCCCACAACCCCTGCCTCTAACCTCTCCAGCCTCCAACAACCCCAGCCTCTCACCTCTGCAGAGTCCCACATCACCAGCCTCACACAACCCCAGCCTCTCACCTCTCTAGCCTCCCTCAACATCAGCTTCTGCAAACCCCAGCCTCTCACCTCTCCAGCATCCCAAAGCACCACCCTCTAACATCCCAAGCCTGTCACTACTCCAGCCTCCTATAACACAAGTCTCTCACCTCTCCAGCCTCCCACAACCTCAGGATCTCACCTCTCAAGCCTCCCACAACACGAGCCTCTCACAACCGCACCCTCTCACCTCTCCAGCCTCCCACAACACCAGCCTCCCACAACCCCAGACTCTCACCTCTCCAGCCTCCCACAACACCAACCTCTCACCTCTCCTGCCTCACACAACACCAGCCCCCCACAAACCCAGCCTCTCACCTCTACAGACTCCCACAACACTAGCGTCCCACAACCCCAGCCTCTCCCCTCTCAAGCCACACAGAAATCCAGCCTCTCCCAACCCCAGTCTTTCACCTCTATAGCCTCCCCAACTCCAGACTCCAAGAACCCCAGCCTCTCACCTCTCCAGCCTCCTACAGCATCAGCATCCCACACCCCCAGCCTCTTACCTCTACAGCCTCCCAAAACAAGAGCCTCCAGCAATTCCAGCCTCTTAAGTCTCCAGCCTCTCACAACACCAGTCTACCGAAACCCAAGCCTTTCACCTTTCCAGCCTCCCACAACACCAGCCTCTCACCTCTCCAACCTCCCACAAGACCAGCCTCCCACAATCCCAGCTTCTTTCCTCTCTAGCCTCCGCACACACCAGCCTCCCACAACCCCAGCCTCTCACCTCCCCAGCTTCCAAAAACAATTGCTACCTGCACCTCCAGCCTCCCCAACACAAGCCTCCAACAACCCCAGTCTCTCAGCTCTCCAGCCTCCCACAACACCAGCCTCTCACCTCCCCAGCCTCCCACAACACCAGCCTCCCACAACCACAGCCTCTCTCCTCTCTATCCTCCCACAACCCCAGCCTTTCACCTCTCCAGCCTCCCACTACTCCAGCATCCCTCAACCCCAAACTCTGACCTCTACAGCCTCCCACAACACCTGCCTCCCACAAACCCAGCCTCTCACCACTACAGCCTCCCAAACACCAGCCTCATGCAACCCCAGCCCCTCACCTATCCAACCTCCCACATAATCAGCCTCTCACAACCCCAGCCTCTCACCTCTCCATTCTCTTACAACACCATCCTCTCACCTCTCCAGCCTACCACGACCCCATCCACTCACCTCTGCAGCCTCCCACAATCCCTGCCTCTTACCTCTCCAACCTCCAACAACCCCAGCCTCTCATCTATCCACCCTCCCGAAACACCTGCCACCAACAACCCCAGCCTCTCACCCCTATAGCATCCCACAACATCAGCCTCCCACAACCCCAGCTTCTCACCTATCCAGTATTCCGCAACACCAGCCTCCCATAATCCCAGCCTCTCACCTCTCCAGCCTCTCACAACACCAACCTCTCACCTCTCCAGCCTCCCACGACCCCATCCTCTCATCTCTGGAGCCTCCCAATACATCTGCCTCTCACCTTTTCAGCCTCCAACAACCCTTGCCTCTCACCCATCCATCGTCCAACAACACCGGCCACCCACAACCCCAGCTTCTCAATTCTCCAGTCTCCCACAACACAGGCCTCCCACAACCCCAGCCTGTCACCTATCCAGCATCCCACAACACCAGCCTCCCACAACCCCAGCCTCTCACCTCTCCAGCCTTACACAACACCAGCCTCCCACATACCCAGCCTCTCACCTCTCCAACATCCCAGAATACCAGAGTTCCCACAAACCCATTCTCTCACCTCTGCAGCCTCCCACAACACAACCCTCCCACAACCCAAGCCTTTCACCTCTCCAGCCTCGTACAACACCAGCCTACTACAACACCAGCCTCTCACCTCTCCAGCCTACCAAAACCCCAACCTGCCACAACACCAACTTCAAACCTCTCCAGCCACCCACAACACCAGCCTCCCAGAACATCAACCTATCACATCTGCAGGTTCTTGCAACACCAGCCTCCCACAATTCCAGCATCTCACTTCTCAAGCCTCTCACAACCCCAGCCTGTCACCTCTCCAACCTGCCACAACACTAGTCTCTCACGTCTCCAGCCTCACAAAACCATAGCCTCCCATAACCCCAACCTCTCACCTCTCCTGCCACCCACATCACCAGCCTCCCACAGCACCAGCCTCTCACCTCTGCAGGCTCCCACAGCACCAGCATCAAACAAACCCGGCCTCTCACCTCTCCATCATCCCACAACCCCCGCCTTTCACCTCTCCAGCCTCGCACAACACCAGCCTACAACAACGCGAGCCTCTTACCTCTCCAACCTCCCACAACCCCAGCCTCCCACAACCCCAAGCTCTCACAACTCGAGCCACCCACAACACCAGCCTCCCGCTACACCAGCGTCTCACCTGTCCAGCCTCCCACAACACTATTCTCTCATTTCTCCAGCCTCTCACAACACCAGCCTCCCACTCTTCCAGCCTGTCATTTCTCCAAACACCCACATCACCAGCCTCCCATAACCCCAGTCTCTCGCCTCTCCAGCCTCCCTAAACACCAGCATCCCACATCCCCAGCCTCTCACCTCTCCAGGCTCACACAACACCAGCCTCCCACAACCCCACCCTCTCACCTCTCCAGCCTCCCACAACACCAGCCTACCACAACGCCAGCCTCTCACTTATCCAGCCTCCCTCTACACTGGCCTCCGACAACCACAGACTCTCACGTCTCCAGCCTCCCCTAACCCAAGCCTCTCACCTCACCAGATTCACACAATTCCAGCCTTCAACAAACCCTGCTTCTCGCCTCTATAAGCTCCCACAACACCAGCCTCCACAAACCCTGCGTCTCACCTCTCTAGCAACCCTCAAAACCAGCCTCCCCTAACCCGAGTCTTACACCTCTCAGGCCTCCCACAACACCAGCCTCCCCCAACCCCAACCTCTCATCTCTTCAGCCTCCCACAACACCAGCCTCCCTCAACACCGGCCTCTCACCTCTCCAGCCTCCCACTACACCGCCCTCCAACAACCACAGACTCTCACTTCTCCAGCCTCCCACTACCCTAGCCTCTCACCTCAAAAGATTCACACAACACCAGCCTTCAACAAACCCTGTCTCTCACCTCTACAGCCTCCTACAACCCCAGCCTCTCACCTCTCCAGCCTCCTAGAACTCCAGACTCTCACCTCTCAAGGCTTCCACAACACCAGCCTCCCGCAACCCCAGCCTCTCACCTCTCCAGCCTCCATCAACACCAGCTTCATGCAATCCCAGCCTCTCGCGTCTACAGCCTTCCACAACAGCAACCTCCCAAAACCCCAGCCTCTCACCTACCCAGCCTCCCTCTACACTGGCCTCCGACAACCACAGACTCTCACGTCTCCAGCCTCCCCTAACCCAAGCCTCTCACCTCACCAGATTCACACAATTTCAGCCTTCAACAAACCCTGCTTCTCGCCTCTATAACCTCCAACAACACAGTCCTCCCACAAGCCCTGCATCTCACCTCTCCAACCACCTACAAAACCAGCCTCCCTGAATCCGAGTCTTACACCTCTCCAGCCTCCCACAACCCCACCCCTCACCTCTTCAGCCTCCCACAACTCCAACCTCCCACAACACCGAACTCTCACCTCTCCAGCCTCCCACTACACCGGCCTCCGACAACCACAAACTCTCACCTCTCCAGCCTCTCACTACCCCAGCCTCTCACCTCACTAGATTCACACAACACCAGCCTTCAACAATCCCTGCCTCTCACCTCTCCAGTCTACCACAACGCCAGCCTCCCACAACCCCAGGATCTCACCTCTCCTGCCTCCCACAACACATGCCTCTCACAACCCCAGCCTCTCGCATCTACAGCCTCCCACAACACCAGCCTCCCAAAACGCCAGGCTCTCACCTCTGCAGCCTCCCACAACACATGCCTCCCACAAACCCAGCCTCTCGCCTCTTCAGCTTCTCAAAACACCAGCCTTCCACAACCCCAGTCTCTCACCTCTCCAGCCTCTCACAACACGAGCCTCTCACCTCTCCAGCCTCCCACAACCCCAGCCCCTCACCTCTCCAGCCTCCCTCAACACCAGCCTCCCACATCCCCAGCCTCTCACCTCTTCAACCTCCCACCACTCCAGACTCTCACCTCTCCAGCCTCCCAAACACGAGCCTCCCACAACCCCAGCTCTCACCTCTACAGCCTCCCACAACACCAGACTCCTACAACCTCAGCCTCTCACCTCTCCAGACTCCAACAACACCAGCCTCTCACCTTTCCAGACTCCCATAACCCCAGCCTCTCACCTCTCCAGCCTCCCACAATACCCGCCTCCCACAACACCAGCCTCCCACAACACCAGCCTTTCGCCTCTCCAGTCTCCACAAAATCGGCCTCCCACAACCACTGGCTCTCACTTCTACAGCCACCCACAAAAAAAGCCTCCCACAAACCTAGCCTCTCACCTCTCCAAACACCCACAACACCAGCCTCCCACAACCCCAGCCTCTCACCACTCCAGCCTCCCTCAACACCAGCCTCTCACTAACCCAGCCTCTCACCTCTCCTGCCTCCGACAACAACAGCCTTTCACCTCTCCAGCCTCCCTCAACCCCAGCCTCTCACCTCTCCAGCCACCCATAACACTAGCCTCCCACAACCCGAGTCTCTGACCTCTACTGCCTCACACAACTCAAGCTTATAACAACCCCAGCCTCTCACCTCTCAAGCCTCACACATCACCAGCCTCTCACAACACAAACCTCTCACCTCTCCGGCCACCCACAACATCAGCCTCCCAAAACCCCAGTCTTTCACCTCTCCAGCTTCCCACAACACCAGCCTCCCACTTGCCCAGCCTCTCACCTCTCCAGCCTCCCACAACCCCGGCCTCTCACCTCTCCAGCCACCCATAACACTAGCCTCCCACAACCCGAGTCTGTCGCCTCTACTGCGTCAAACAACTCAAGCCTCCAACAACCCGAGCCTCTCACCTCTCCAGCCTCACACAACACCAGCCTCCCGCAACACCAGTCTCTCAACTCTCCAGCCAGCCACAACATCAGCCTCCCACAACCCGAGCTACTCACATCTCAAGCCTCGCACAACACCAGCTTCCCACAGCCTCAGCCTCTCACCTCTACAGCTTCCCACAAACTCAGCCTCTCACCTCTCCAAACACCCACATCACCTGCCTCCCACAACCCCAGCCTCTAACCTCTCCAGCGTACCACAACAGCAGCCTCTCACAACCCCATCCTCTCACCTCTCCAGCCTCTCACAACACCAGCCTCCCACAACCCCAGCTCTCAACTCTACAGCGTCCCACAACACCAGCCTCCTACAACCCCAGCCTCTCACCTCTCCAGCCTCCCACAACACCAGCCTTTCGGCTCTCCAGTCTCCCACAAAATGGGCCTCCCACAACCACTGGCTCTCACTTCTACAGCCACCCACAAAAAAAGCCGTGTACGAATGGTATATAATACCGACAAGTTGAGATTAAGACACATGTGCAACATCTGGGTATCTTTATTGTAGACGTTTCGCCATCCAGTGACTTAATCAATACAAATTCTAGAACATAACTTGAAGACAGTAGAACTATGTACAGAAGATGAGGTAATCAGTCCCTCAACCTAGGAGTAGGTGCGAAGAGCACCATAGTCGTGGAGATTCTGAAGCAGAAGAAAGGACCCTGGCGCTTATATAGTAACGTCAGGTGTAGCAGACGAGGGCATATTCACTGGTAGGCGGGATTCCCCAGTGGAAGTAGGTCCTTCCCAAAGAGATGGGTTAGTTGTAGTAGTAGTTGTCGTAGTCGTGAAGGTTATGTACATGTCCTCAGAATTAAGATTCCATGATGTTGCAGTGTCTGTCAAGTTGTGTACGAATGGTATATAATACCGACAAGTTGAGATTAAGACACATGTGCAACATCTGGGTATCTTTATTGTCCCTCAACCTAGGAGTAGGTGCGAAGAGCACCATAGTCGTGGAGATTCTGAAGCAGAAGAAATGACCCTGGCGCTTATATAGTAACGTCAGGTGTAGCAGACGAGGGCACAACACCAGCTTTCCACAGATCAGCCTCTCACCTCTACAGCTTCCCACAAACTCAGCCTCTCAACTCTCCAAACACCCACATCACCTGCTTCCCACAACCCCAGCCTCTAACCTCTCCAGCGTACCACAACAGCAGCCTCTCACAACCCCATCCTCTCACCTCTCCAGCCTGTCACAACACCAGCCTCCCACAACCCCAGCCTCTCCCTCTTCAGCCTCCCAAAACACAAGCCTCCCTCATTCCCAGCTTCTCACTGAGCAGCCTGCCACAACACCAGCCTCTCAACTCGCCTACCTCCCACAACCCCAGTATCTCACCTCTCAAGCTTCCCACAACACCAGCCTATCACAACCCCACCCTCTCACCTCACCTGCCTACCACAACACCAGTCTCCCACAACACCTCAACCGACACTATTACCTCTCCAGTCTCCCAAAACACTAGCTGCCTCTCCTCTCCAGCCTCACTTAACACCAGCCCCCACAAACCCCGCCTCTCACCTCTCCAGCCTCCCAAACCCCAGCCTCTCACCTCTCGAGCCACCCACAAAAACCAGCCTCCCAAACACCAGCCTTACACCTCTACAGCTTCCCACAACACCAACCTCCCACAACACCAGCCTTTCACCTCTCAAGCCTCCCACAACACTAGACGCCCAAAACCCCAGCGTCTCACCTCTCCAACCTCCTAAAACAACAGCCTCAAGCAACCCCAGCCTCTCACGTTTCCAGCCTCCTACAACACAAGCCTCTCACAACCCCAGCCTCTCACCTCTCCAGCCTTCCACAACACCAGCCTCTCATGTATAAAGCCTCCCACAGCACCAGCCTCCTACAACCCCAGCCTCTCACCTCTCCAGCCTCCCACCACATCAGAGTCCCGCAACAACAGCTTCTCACGTGTCCAGGCACCCAAAACAACAGCTTTACGCAACCCCAGCCTCTCAAGTCTCCAGCCTCCCACAACACCAGCCTCCAAAAACCCTAGCCTCTCACCTCTCCAGCCTCCCACCCCACCAGCCTCTCAACTCTCCAGCTCCCACAAAACCAAACTCCAACAACCCCAGCCACTCAACTCTCCAGCCTCCTATAACACCAGCTTCACACAACCCCTGCCTCTCTCCTCTCCAGCCTCCCACAAAACCAGCCTCCCACAACCCCAGCCTCTCAACTCTCCATACTACCACAACCCCAGCGTCTCACCTCTCCAGCCTCCCACAACAAGAGCCTCTCACCTGTCCAGCCTCGCAAAACACCAGCGTCTGAAACCTCAGCCTTTCACTTATCCAAACGCCCTCAACTCCAGCCTCCCACAACCCCAGCCACTTTCCTCTCCTTCCTCCCACAACACCAGCATCCTACAACCCCAGCCTCTCACCTCTCCAGCCTCCCACAACTCTAGCTTCCCCAAACTCCAGCCTCTCACCTCTTAAGCACCCCAAAACACTAGCCTCCCTCATCCCCAGCCTCTCATTACTGCACCTTCCCAAAACCTCAACCTCTCACCTATCCACACACCCACAACACCAGCCTTCCACAACCTCAGGATCTCACCTCTCAAGCCTCCCGCAACACGAGCCTCCCACAACCCCACCCTCTCACCTCTCCAGACTTCTACATCACCAGCCTCCCACAACCCCAGCCACTCACCTCTCCAGCCTCTCAAAACACCAGCCTCCGACAACCCTAGCCTCTCACCTCTACAGCTACCCAGAAAACCAGCCTCCCCCTACACCAGTCTTACACCTCTGCGGCCTCCCCAACACCAGACTCCAACAACCCCAGACTCTCCCCTCTTACGCCTTCTAGAGCACCAGTCTCCCGCAACTCCAGGCTCTTACCTCTCCAGCCTACCAAAACAACAGCCTCCAGCAATCCCAGCCTCTCAAGTCTCCAGCCTCTCACAATACATTTCTCCCAAAACCACAGTCTCTCACCTCTCCAGGTTCCCACAACACCAGCCTCCCACAACCACAGCCTCTCATCTCTCCATCCTCCCACAACACCAGCTTCCCAAAACCCCAGCCTCTCACCTCTCAAGCACCCCAACGCACCATCATCCCTCATCCCCAGCCTCTCATTACTGAACCCTCCCACAACCTCAGCCTCCCACCTATCCAAACACCCACAACACCAGCCTCCCACGACCTCAGGATCTCGCCTCTCAAGCCTCTACAACACGAGCCCCCACAACCGCACCCTCTAACCTCTCCAGCCTTCCTCAACACCATCCTCCCACAACCCCAGCCTCTCAACTCTCCAGCCTCCCACAACCCCAGCCTCTCACCTCTCCAGCCTTCGAGAACTCCAGACTCTCACCTCTCAAGCCTCCTACAACACCAGCCTCTCGCAACACCAGCCTCTCACCTCTCCAGCCTCTGTCAACACCAGCTTCACGCAACCCCAGCCTATCGCGTCTACAGCCTTCGACAACAGCAGCCTCCCAAAACCCCAGGCTCTCGCCTCTGCAGCCTCCCACAACACCAGCCTCCCATAACCCTATCCTCTCACCTCTCCAGCCTCTCTAAACACCAGCCTTCCACAACCCCAGCCTCTAACCTATCCTTCATCTCACAATATCAGCCTCCCACAAACCCAGTCTCTCACCTCTCCAGCCTCTCACAACACGAGCCTCTCACCTCCCCATCCTAGCACGACCGCAGCATCTCACCTCCCCACACTCCCACAACCCCTGCCTCTCACCTCTGCAGCCTCCAACAACCCCAGCCTCTCACCTCACCATATTCACAGAACACCAGCCTTCAACAAACCCTGCCTCTTACCTCTATAACCTCCCACAACACCAGCCACCCAAAAACACTGCCTCTCACCTCTCCAATCACCTACAAAACCAGCCTCCCCGAATCCGAGTCTTACACCTCTCCAGCCTCCCACAACACCAGCCTCCCACAACTCCACCCTCTCACCTCTTCAGCCTCCCACAACTCCAGCCTCCCACAACACTGGCCTCTCACCTCTCCAGCCTCCCACAACTCATGCCTCCCACAACCCACCTCTCGCGTCTACAGCCTCCCACAACACCAGCCTCCAAAAACCCCAGGCTCTCACCTCTGCAGCCTCACACATCACATGCCTCCCACAACCAAAGCCTTTCAGCTCTCCAGCCTCCCACAACCCCAGCCTTTTGCGTCTTCAGCCTCTCACAACACCAGCCTCCCAAAACCCCAGGCTCTCACCTCTGCAGACTCCCACAACAAATGCCTCCCACAACCCCAGCCTCTCTCCTCTCCAGGCTTTCAAAACGCAAGCCTTCCTCAACCCCAGCCTCTCACCTATCCAACCTCCCACAATATCAGTCTCCCACAACCCCAGCCTCACAACTCTCCAGCCTCCCACAACCCCAGCCTCTCACCTCTTCAGCCTCCAACCACTCCAGACTCTCACCTCTCCAGCCTCCCGCAACATGAGCCTCCCACAACCCCAGCCCCTCACCTCTACAGCCTCCCACAACACCAGCCTTCCTGAACCCCAGCCTCTCACATCTCCAGACTCCCACAAAACAAGCCTCTCACCTTTCCAGACTTCCCTATCCCCAGCCTCACACCTGTCCAGCCTCCCACAACAAAACCCTCCCACAACTCCAGTCTCTCACCTCTCCAGTGTCCCACAAACCCAGCCTCCCACAACCCCTGGCTCTCATTTCTACAGCCACCCAAAAAACCAGCCTCCCACAAACCCAGCCTCTCACCTCTCCAAACACCCAAAACACCAGCCTCACACAACACTAGCCTCTCACCTCGCCAGCCTCCCACAACACCAGACTCCAACTAACCCAGCCTCTTACCTCTCCTGCCTCCCACAACACCAGCTTCTCATCTCTCCAGCCTCCCACAAACCCAGCCTCTCACCTCTCCAGCCACCCATAACACTAGCCTCACACAACCCGAGTCTCTCACCTCTACTGCCTCACACAACTCATGCCTCCAACAACCACAGCCTCTCGTCTCTCCAGCCTCACACAACACCAGCCTCCCACAACACCAGCCTCTCACCTCTCCAGCCACCCACAACATCAGCCTCCCGCAGCGCGAGCCTCTAACATCTCCAGCCTCGCACAACACCAGCTTTCCACAACCTCAGACTCTCACATCTACAGCTTCCCACAAACTGAGCCTCTCACCTCTCCAAACACCCACATCACCAGCCTCCCACAACCCCAGCTTCTAACCTCTCCAACGTACCACAACAGCACCCTCTCACAACCCCAGCCTCTTACCTCTCCAGCCTCCCACAACACCAGCCTCCTACAACACCAGCCTCTCACCTCTCCAGTCTCCCACAAACCCAGCCTCCCAAAACCCCTGGCTCTCACTTCTACAGCCACGCACAAAACCAACCTCCACCAAGCCTAGCCTCTCACCTCTCCAAACACCAACAACACCAACCTCCCACAACCACAGCCTCTGACCTATCCCGCCTCCCACAACAACACCCTCCCACTAACCCAGCCTCTCACCTCTAAAGCCTCCCACAACCCCAGCCTCTCACGTCTCCCGCCACCCATAACACTAGCCTCCCACAACCCGAGTCTCTCACCTCTACTGCCTCAGACAACTCAAGCCTCCAACAACCCCAGCCTCTAACCTCACCATCCTCACAAAACACCAGCCTCCCACAACAAAAGCCTCTCACCTCTCCAGCCACCCACAACATCAGCCTCCCACAACCCGAGCCGCTCACATCTCCAGCCTCGGACAACACCAGCTTCCCACAACCTCAGCCTCTCACCTCTACAGCTTCCCACAAACTCAGCCTCTCATCTCTCCAAACACCCACATCAACAGCCTCCCACAACCCCAGCCTCTAACCTCTCCAGCGTACCACAACAACAGCCTTTCACAACCCCATCCTCTCACCTCTCCAGCCTCTCACAACACCAGCCTCCCACAACCCCAGCCTCTCCCCTCTCCGGCCTCCCAAAACACAAGGCTTCCTCAAACCCAGCCTCTCACTGTGCAGCCTCCCACAACACCAGCCTCTCACCTCTCCTACCTCCCTCAAACCCAAGTATCTCACCTCTCAAGCTTCCCACAACACCAGCCTATCACAACCCCACCCTCTCACCTCACCAGCCTACCATAACACCTGCCTCCCACAACACCCTCAACCCCTGACTATTACCTCTCCAGTCTCCCACAACACTAGCCGCCTCTACTTTCAAGCCTCACTCAACACCAGCCTCCCACAAACACAGCCTCTCACCTTTCTAGCCTCTCACAACCCCAGCCTCTCACCTCTTGAGCCACCCACAAAACCTGCCTTTCCAACACCTGCTTTACTCCTCTTCAGCTTCCCACAACACCAGCCTCCCACAACACCAGCCTTTCTCCTCTCAAGCCTCCCACAACACTAGAATCCCAAAACCACAGCGTCTCACCTCTTCAGCCTCCGAAAACAACAGCCTCAAGCAACCCCAGCCTCTCACGTTTCCAGCCTCCTACAACACAAGCCTCCCACAACCCCAGCCTCTCACCTCTCCAGGCTTCCAGAACACCAACCTCTCATGTCTAAAGCCTCCCACAACACCAGCCTCCTACAACCCCAGCCTCTCACCTCTCCAGCCTCCCACCACATCAGCCTCCCACAACCCCAGCCTCTCACCTGTCCAGGCACCCAAAACAACAGCTTTACGCAACCCCAGCCTTTCAAGTCTCAGGCCTCCCACAACATCAGCCTCCAAAAACCCTAGCCTCTCACCTCTCCAGCCTCTCACCCTACCAGCCTCTCACCTCTCAAGCTCCCACAAAACCAACCTACAACAACCCCAGCCTCTCTCATCTCCAGCCTCCTATAACACCAGCTTCACACGACCCCTGCCTCTTACCTCTCCAGCCTCGCACAAAACCAGCCTCCCACAACCCCAGCCTCTCAACTCTATATGCTACCACAACCCCAGCGTCTCACCTCTCCAGCCTCGCAAAACACAAGCCTCTCACCTGTCCAACCTAGCAAAACACCATTGTCCAACAAGCTAAGTCTTTCACCTATCCATACGCCCACAACACCAACCTCCTACAACCCCAGCCTCTCACCTCTCCAGCCTCCCACAAAACCAGCTTCCCCAAACCACAGCCTCTCACCTCTCAAGCACCCCAAAACACAATCTCCCTCATCCCCAGCCTCTCGTTACTGCACCCTCCCACAACTTCAGCCTCTCACCTATCCAAACACCCACAACACCAGCCTCCCACAACATCAGGATCTCGCCTCTCAAGCCTCCCACAACACGAGCCCACCATAACAGCACCCTCTCATCTCTCCAGCCTTCCACAACACCAGCCTCCCACTACCACTGCCTCTCACATCTCCAGCCTCCCACAACACGAGCCGCTCACCTCCCCAGCCTGGCACGACTGCAGCATCTCACCTCTCCACCCTCCCACAAACCTTGCCTCTCACCTCTTCAGCCTCCAACAACCCCAGCCTCTCACCTCACCAGATTCACAGACCCCCAGCCTTCAACAAACCCTGCCTCTTACCTCTATAACCTCCCACAACGCAAGCCTCCCACAAACCCTGCCTCTCACCTCTCCAACCACCTACAAAACCTACCTCCCCGAATCCGAGTCTTACACCTCTCCAGCCTCCCACAACAGCAGCCTCCCACAACCCCACCCTCTCAACTCTTCAGCTTCCCACAACTCGAGCCTCCCACAACACCGGCCTCTCACCTCTCCAGCCTCCCACAACACATGCCTCCAACAACCCCAGCCTCTCGCATCTACAGCCTCCCACAACACCAGCCTCCCAAAACCCCAGGCTCTCACCTCTGCAGCCTCCCACAACACATGCCTCCCAAAACCCCAATCTCTCACATCTCCAGCCTCGCACAACACCAGCTTCCCACAACCTCAGCCTCTCACGTCTGCAGCTTCCCACAAACTCAGCCTCTCACCTCTCCAAACATCCACATCACCAGCCTCCCACAACCCCAGCCTCTAATCTCTCCAACGTTCCACAACAGCACCCTCTCACAACCCTATCCTCTCACCTCTCACGCCTCTCACAACACCAGCCTCCCACAACCCCAGCCTCTCACCTCTCCAGAATCCCACAACAACAGCCTGTCACCTTTCCAGACTCCCATAACCCCAGCCTCTCACCTCTCCAGCCTCCCACAACACCAGCTTCCCACAACATCAGCCTCTCACCTCTCCAGTCTCCCACAAATCCAGTCTCCCAAATCCCCTAGCTCTCACTTCTACAGCCACCCACAAAACCAGCCTCCCTCAAACCCAGCCTCTCACCTCTCCAAACACCAACAACACCAGCCTCCCACAACCCCAGCCTCTCACCTCTCCAGCCTCCCACAACACCTGCCTCCCACTAAAATACCTCTCACCTCTCCTGCCTCCCACAACACAAGCCTCTCACCTCTCCAGCCTGGCACAACCCCAGCCTCTCACCTCTACAGCCACCCATAACACTAGCCTCCGACAACCAGAGTGTCTCACCTCTAATGCCTCACACAACTCAAGCCTCCAACAACTCCAGCCTCTCACCTCTCCAGCCTCACACAACACCAGCCTACCACAACCCCAGCCTCTAACCTCTCCAGCGTACCACAACAGCAGCCTCTCACAACCCCATCCTCTCACCTCTCCAGCCTCTCACAACACCAGCTTCACACAACACCAGCCTTTCCCCTCTCCAGCCTCCCAAAACACTAGCCTCCCTCATCCCCAGCCTCTCACTGCGCAGCCTCCCACAGCACCAGCCTCTCACCTCTCCTACCTCCCATAACCCCAGCCTCTCACCTCTCCAGCCTCCCACAACACCAGCTTCCCACAACATCAGCCTCTCACCTCTCCAGTCTCCCAAAAACCCAGCCTCCCAAAACCCATAGCTCTCACTTCTACAGCCACCCACAAAACCAGCCCCCCTCAAACCCAGCCTCTCACCTCTCCAAACACCAACAACACCAGCCTCCCACAACCCCAGCCTCTCACCTCTCCAGCCTCCCACAACACCTGCTTCCCACTAAAATACCTCTCACCTCTCCTGTCTCCCACAACAAAAGCCTCTCACCTCTCCTGCCTGGCTCAACCCCAGCCTCTCACCTCTACAGCCACCCATAACACTAGCCTCCGACAACCAGAGTCTCTCACCTCTAATGCCTCACACAACTCAAGCCTCCAACAACCCCAGCCACTCACCTCTCCAGCCTCACACAACACCAGCCTCCCACAACCCCAGCCTCTAACCTCTCCAGCATACCACAACAGCAGCCTCTCACAACCCCATCCTCTCACCTCTCCAGCCTCTCACAACACCAGCTTCCCACAACACCAGCCTCTTCCCTCTTCAGCCTCCCAAAACACAAGCCTCCCTCATCCCCAGCCTCTCACTGCACAGCCTCCCACAGCACCAGCCTCTCACCTCTCTTACCTCCCACAACCCCAGTATCTCACCTCTCAAACTTCCCACAACACCAGGCTATCACAACCCCACCCTCTCACCGCACCAGCCTACCACAACACCAGCCTCCCACAACCCCAGCCTCTCACCTCTCCAGCCTTCCACAACACCAGGCTCCCACTAACCCAGCCTCTCACCTCTCCTGCCTCCCACAACACCAGCCTCTCACCTATCCAGCCTCCCATAACCCGAGTCTCTCACCTCTTCTGCCTCACACAACTTAAGCCTCCAACAACCCCAGACTATCACTTCTCCACCCTCACACATCACCAGCCTCCCACAACACCAGCCTATCACCTCTCAAGCCACCCACAACATCACCCTCCCACAACCCGAGCCTCTCACATCTCTAGCCTCGCACAACACCAGCATCCCACAGCCTCAGCCTCTCACCTCTACAGCTTCCCACAAACCCAGCCTCTCACCTCTCCAAACACCCACATCACAAGCCTCCCACAACCCCAGCCTCTAACCTCTCCAGCGTACCACTACAGCAGCCTCTCACAACCTCATTGTCTCACCTCTCCAGCCTCTCAAAACACCAGCCTCCCACAACCCCATCCTCTCACCTCTCCAGACTCCCACAACACCCAGCCTCTCACCTTTCCAGACTCCCATAACCCCAGCCTCTCACCTCTCCAGCCTCCCACAACACCAGCCTCCCACAACACCAGACTCTCACCTCTCCAGTCTCCCGCAAACCCAGCCTCCCAAAACCCCTGGCTCTCACTTCTACAGCCACCCACAAAACCAGCCTAACACAAACTCAGCCTCTCACCTCTCCAAACACCAACAACACCAGCCTCCCACAACCCCAGCCTCTCACCTCTCCAGCCTCCCACAACCCCAGTATCTCACATCTCAAGCTTCCCACAACACCAGCCTATCACAACCCCACCCTCTCACCTCACCAGCCTACCACAACACCAGCCTCCCACAACACCCTCAACCCCAGACTATTTCCTCTCCAGTCTCCCACAACACTAGCCGCCTCTCCTCTCCAGCCTCACCCAACACAAGCCTCCACAAACCCAGCCTATCACCTCTCCAGCCTCCGACAACCCCAGCCTCTCACCTCTCGAGCCACCCTCAAAACCAGCCTCCCCAACACCAGCCTTACACCTCTACAGCTTCCCACAACACCAGCCTCCCACAACCCCATCCTCTCACCTCTCCAGACTCCCACAACACCAGCCTCTCACCTTTCCAGACTCCCATAACCCCAGCGTCTCACCTCTCCAGCCTCCCACAACACCAGCCTCCCACAACACAAGCCTCTCACCTCTCCAGTCTCCCGCAAACCCAGCCTCCCAAAACCCCTGGCTCTCACTTCTACAGCCACCCACAAAACCAGCCTAACACAAACTCAGCCTCTCACCTCTCCAAACACCAACAACACCAGCCTCCCACAACCCCAGCCTCTCACCTCTCCAGCCTCCCACAACCCCAGTATCTCACATCTCAAGCTTCCCACAACACCAGCCTATCACAACTCCACCCTCTCACCTCACCAGCCTACCACAACACCAGCCTCCCACAACACCCTCAACCCCAGACTATTACCTCTCCAGTCTCCCACAACACTAGCCGCCTCTCCTCTCCAGCCTCACTCAACACCAGGCTCCCACAAACCCAGCCTATCACCTCTCCAGCCTCCGACAACCCCAGCCTCTCACCTCTCGAGCCACCCTCAAAACCAGCCTCCCCAACACCAGCCTTACACCTCTAAAGCTTCCCACAACACCAGCCTCCAACAACACCAGCCTTTGACCTCTCAAGCCTCCCACAACACTAGACTCCCAAAACCCCAGCGTTTCACCTCTCCAGCCTCCGAAAACAACAGCCTCAAGCAACCCCAGCCTCTCAACTCTCCAGCCTCCCACAACAGCAGCCTCCAAAAACCCTAGCCTCTCACCTCTCCAGCCTCCCACCTCACCAGCCTCTCACCTCTCCAGCTCCAACAAAACCAACCTCCAACAACCCCAGCCTCTCACCTCTCCATCCTCATATAACACCAGCTTCACACAACCTCTGCTTCTCACCTCTCCAGCCTCCCACAAATCCAGCCTCCCACAACCCCAGCCTCTCAACTCTCCAGCCTACCACAAACCCAGCGTGTCACCACTCCAGCCTCCCACAACACAAGCTTTTCACCTATCCAAACGCCCACAACACCAGCCTCCCACAACTCCAGCCTCCCAAACCCCAGCCTCTCACCTCTTAAGCACCCCAAAACACTAGCCTCCCACATCCCCAGCCTTTCATTACAGCTCCTTCCAACAACCTCAGCCTCTCACCTATCCACACACCCACAACACAAGCCTCCCACAACCTCAGGATCTCACCTCTCAAACCTCCGACAACACGAGCCTCCCACAACCGCATCCTCTCACCTCTACAGCCACCCAGAAAACCAGCCACCCAGAAAACCAGCCACCCAGAAAACCAGCCACCCAGAAAACCAGCCACCCCCTTCACCAGTCTTACACCTCTCCGGCCTTCTCAATACCAGACTCCAACAACCCCAGACTCTAACCTTTCATGCCTTCTAGAACACCAGCCTCCCTCAACTCCAGGCTAGTACCTCTCCAGCCTCCCAAAACAACGGCCTCCAGCAATTCCAGCATCTCAAGTCTCCAGCCTCTCACAATACCAGTCTCCCACAACCCCAGTCTCTCACCTCTCCAGGCTCCCACAACACCAGTCTCCCACAACCAGAGCCTCTCACTTTTCCATCCTCCCAAAACACCAGCTTCCCCAAACCCCAGCCTCCCACCTCTCAAGCACCCCAAAACACCAGCCTCCCTCATCCCCAGCCTCTCACTACTGCACCTTACCACAACCTCAGCCTCTCACCTATCGAAACACCCACAACACCAGCCTCCCACAACCTCAGGATCTCGTTTCTCAAGCCTCCCACAACGCGAGCCCCCCACAACAGCACCCTCTCTGCTCTCCAGCCTTCTATAACGCCAGCCTCCCACAACCCCAGTCTCTCACCTCTAATGCCTCACACAACTCAAGCCTCCAACAACCCCAGCCTCTCACCTTTCCAGCCTCACACAACACCAACCTCCCACAACACCAGCCTTTCAACTATCCAGCCACCCACAACATCAGCCTCCCATAACCCGAGCCTCTCACACCTCCAGCCTCGCACAACACCAGCTTCCCACAACCTCGGCCTCTCACCACTACAGCTTCTCACAAACTCAGCCTCTCACCTCTCGAAACACCCACATCACCAGCCTCCCAAAACAGCAGCCTCTAACCTCTCCAGCGTACCAAAACAGCAGCCTCTCACAACCCCATCCTCTCACCTCTCCAGACTCTCAAAACACCAGCCTCTCACCTTTCCAGACTCCCATAACCCCAGCCTCTCACCTCTCCTGCCTCACACAACAAAAGCCTCTCAAAACACCAGCCACCCACAACCCCAGCCTCTCACCTCTCCAGACTCTCACAACACCAGCCTCTCACCTTTCCAGACTCCCATAACCCCAGCCTCTCACCTCTCCAGCTTCACACAAAACCATCCTCCCAAAACCCCTGGCTCTCACTTCTTCAGCCACCCACAAAACCAGCCTCCCTCAAACCCAGCCTCTCAGCTCTCCAAACACCAACAGCACCAGCCTCCCACAACCCCAGCCTTTCATCTCTCCAGCTTCCCACAACACCAGCCTCCCACTAACCCGGCCTCTCACCTCTCCTGCCTCCCACAACACCAGCCTCTCACCTTTCCAGCCTCCCATAACCCCAGCCTCTCACCTCTACAGCTTCCCACAGACTCAGCCTCTCACGTCTCCAAACACCCACATCACCAGCCTCCCACAACCCCAACCTCTAACCTCACCAGCGTACCACAACAGCAGCCTCTCACAACTTCATCCTCTCAACTCTCCAGCCTCTCACAACACCAGCCTCCCACAACCCCAGCCTCTCCCCTCTCTAGCCTCCCAAAACACAAGCCTCCCTCATCCCCAGCCTCTCACTGCGCAGACTCCCACAACACCAGCTTCTCACATCTCCTACCTCCCACAACCCCAGTACCTCACCTCTCAAGCTTTCCTCAACAACAGCCTATCACAACACCACCCTCTCACATAACCATCCTACCACAACACCAGCCTTCCACAACACCCTCAACCCCAGACTATTAACTCTCCAGTCTCCCACAATACTAGCCGTCTCTCCTCTCCAGCCTCACTCAACACCAGCCTCCCACAAACCCAGCCTCTTACCTCTCCAGCCTCCCACAACCCCAGCCTTTCACCTCTCGATCCACCAACAAAACCAGCATCCCCAACACCAGCCTTACACCTCTACAGCTTCCCACAACAACCAGCCTCCCACAACACCAGCCTTTCACGTCTCAAGCCTCCAACAACACTAGACTCCCAAAATCCCAGCGTTTCACCTCTTCAACCTCCGAAAACAACAGCCTCAAGCAACCCCAGCCTCTCACGTTTCCGGCCTCCTACAACAAAAGCCTCCCACAACCCCAGCCTCTCACCTCTCCAGCCTTCCACAACACCAGCCTCTCATGTCTAAAGCCTCCCACAACACCAGCCTCCTAGGATCCCAGCCTCTCACCTCTCCAGCCTCCCACCACATCATCCTCCCACAACCCCAGCCTCTCACCTGTCCAGGCACCCAAAACAACAGCTTTATGCAACCCCAGCCTCTCAAGTCTCCAGCCTCCCACAACACCAGCCTCCAAAAACCCTAGCCTCTCACCTCTCCAGCCTCCGACCCCACCAGCCTCTCACCTCTCCAGCTCCAACAAAACCAACCTCCAATAACCCCAGCCTCTCACCTCTCCATCCTCCTATAACACCAGCTTCACACATCCCCTGCCTCTCACCTCTCCAGCCTCGCACAAAACCAGCCTCCCACAACCCCAGCATCTCACCTCTCCAGCCTCCCACAATACAAGCCTCTCACCTGTCCAGCCTCGCAAAACACCAGCGTCCCACAACCTCTGCTTTTCACATATCCAAACGCCCACAACACCAGCCTCCCACAACCCCGGCCTCTCCTCTCTCCTTCCTCCCACAACCCCAGTTTCTCACCTCTCCAGCCTCTCACAACTGCAGCTTCCACAAAACCCAGCCTCTCACCTCTTAAGCACCCAAAACGCAAGCCTCCCACTACCTCAGCCTCTACCCTATCCACACACCCACAACACCAGCCTCCCACAACCTCAGGATCTCACCTCTCAAGCCTCCCACAACACGAGCTTCCCATAACCGCACCCTCTCACCTCTCCAGACTTCTACATCACCAGCCTCCCACAACCCCAGCCACTTACCTCTCCAGTCTCACACTACACCAGTCTCCCACAAAACGCAGCCTCTCAAGTCTCCAGCCTCTCACAATACCAGTATCCCACAACCCCAGTCTCTCACCTCTCCAGGTTCCCACAACACCAGCCTCCTACAACCACAGCCTCTCACCTCTCCATCCTCCCTCAACACCAGCTTACCCAATCCCCAGCCTCTCACCTCTCAAGCACCCCAAAACACCAATTCCCTCATCCCCAGCCTCTCATTACTGCACTCTCCCACAACCTCACCCTCTCACCTATCCAAACACCCACAACACCAGCCTCCCACAACCTCAGGATCTCGCCTCTCAAGCCTACCACAACACGAGCCCCCCACAACCGCACCCTCTCACCTCTCCAGCCTTCCACAAGACCAGCCTCTCACCTCTCCAGCCTCTCACCTCTCCAGCCTCCCTGAACTCCAGACTCTCACCTCTCAAGCCTCCCACAACACCAGCCTCTCGCAACCCCCAGCCTCTCACCTCTCCAGCCTCCGTAAACACCAGCTTCACGCAACTCCAGCCTCTCGCGTCTACAGCCTTCCACAATAGCAGCCTCCCAAAACCCCAGGCTCTCACCTCTGCAGCCTCCCACAACGCCAGCCTCCCGTAAAACCATCCTCTCACCTCTCCAGCCTATCTAAACACCAACCTTCCACAACCGCAGCCTCTCACCTATCCTTCCTCTCTCAATATCAACCTCCCACAACCCTAGTCTCTCACCTCTTCAGCCTCTCACAACACGAGCCCCTCACCTCCCCAGCCAGGCACGACCGCAGCATCTAACCTCTCCACCCTCCCACAACACCTGCCTCTCACCTCTCCAACCTCCAACAACCCCAGCCTCTCACCTCTCCAGATTCAAAGAACACGAGCCTTCAACAACCTGCCTCTTACCTCTATAACCTCCCACAACTCCAGCCTCCCACAAACCCTGCCTCTCACCTCTCCAACCACCTGCGAAACCTGCCTCCACGAAACCGAGTCTTACACCTCTCCAGCCTCCCACAACACCAGCCTCCCACAACCCCACCCTCTCACCTCTTCAGCCCCCACAACTCCAGCCTCCCACAACACCGGCCTCTCACCTCTCCAGCCTCCCACAACTCATGCCTCCCACAACCCCAGCCTCTCGCATCAACAGCCTCCCACACCACAAGCCTCCCA
The DNA here is from genome assembly GCF_026875155.1 of Cherax quadricarinatus. Classification (NCBI taxonomy): domain Eukaryota; kingdom Metazoa; phylum Arthropoda; class Malacostraca; order Decapoda; family Parastacidae; genus Cherax; species Cherax quadricarinatus. The sequence goes on from NW_026465975.1 coordinate 107,559, forward strand.
AAACCCGAGGCTCTCACCTCTGCAGCCTCACACAACACATGCCTCCCTCAACCCCAGCCTCTCACCTCTCCAGCCTCCCACAACACATGCCTCCCACAACCCCAGCCTTTCGCATCTACAACCTCCCACAACACCAGCCTCCCAAAACCCCAGCCCTTCACCTCTCCAGCCTCCCTCAACACCAGCCTCCCACATCCCTAGCCTCTCACCTCTTCAGCCTCCCACCACTCCAGACTCTCACCTCTCCATCCTCGCACAACACGAGCCTCCCACAGTCCCATCCCCTTACCTCTACAGCCTCCCACAACACCAGCCTCCCAAAACCCCAGCCACTCACCTCTCCAGACTCCCACAAAAACAGCCTCTCACCTTTCCAGACTCCCATAATTACAGCCTCTCACCTCTCCAGCCTCCCACAACACCAGCCTCTCACCTCTCCAGACTCCCACAAAAACAGCCTCTCACCTTTCCAGACTCCCATAATTCAAGCCTCTCACCTCTCCAGCCTCCCACAACACCAGCCTCCCACAACACCAGCCTCTCCCCTCTCCAGTCTCCCGCAAACCCAGCCTCCCAAAAACCCTGGCTTTCACTTCTACAGCCACCCACAAAACCAGCCTCCCACAAACCCAGCCTCTCCCCTATACAAACACCCACAACACCAGCCTCCCACAACCCCAGCCTCTCACCTCTCCAGCCTTCCACAACACCAGCCTCCCACTAACCCAGCCTCTCACCTCTCCTGCCTCCCACAACACCAGCCTCTCACCTCTCCAGCCTTCCACAACCCCAGTCTCTCACCTCTCCAGCCACCCATAACACTAGCCTCCCATAACCCGAGTCTCTCACTTCTACTGCCTCACACAACTTAAGCCTCCAACAACCACAGACTTTCACCTCTCCAGCCTCACACAACACCATCCTCCGCAAACACCAGCCTCTCACCTCTCCAGCCACCCTCAACATCAGCCTCACACAACACGAGCCTCTCACATCTCCAGCCTCGCAAAACACCAGCTTCCCACAAACTCAGCCTCTCACCTCTCCAAACACCCACATCACAAGCCTCCCACAACCCCAGCCTCTAACCTCTCCAGTGTACCAAAACAGCAGCCTCTCACTACCTCATCCTCTCACCTCTCCAGCCTCACAAAAGACCAGCCTCCCACAACCCCATCCTCTCACCTCTCCAGACTCCCACAACACCAGCCTCTCACCTTTCCAGACTCCAATAACCCTAGCCTCTCACCTCTCCAGCCTCCCACAACACCAGCATCCCACAACAACAGCTTCCCTCAACCTCAGCCTCTCACCTCTACAGCTTCCCACAAACTCAGCCTCTCACCTCTCCAGCGTACTACAACAGCAGCCTCTCACAACCCCAACCTCTCACCTCTCCAGCCACTCACAACACCAGCCTCCCACAACCCCAGCCTCTCCCCTCTCCAGCCTCCCAAAACACAAGCCTCCCTCATCCCCAGCCTCTCACTGCGCAGACTCCCACAACACCAGCCTCTCACCTCTCCTACCTCCCACAACCCAAGTATCTCACATCTCAAGCTTCCCACAACACCAGCCTATCTCAACCCCACCCTCTCACCTCACCAGCCTACCACAACACCAGCCTCCCACAACACCCTCAACCCCAGACTATTACCTCTCCAGTCTCCGGCAACACTAGCCGCCTCTCCTCTCCAGCCTCACTCAACACAAGCCTCCCACAAACCCAGCCTATCACCTCTCCAAACACCCACAACACCAGCCTCAAACAACCTCAGGATCTCGCCTCTCAAGCCTATCACAACACGAGCCCCCCACAACCGCACCCTCTCACCTCTCCAGCCTTCCACAAGACCAGCCTCTCACCTCTCCAGCCTCTCACCTCTCCAGCCTCCCTGAACTCCAGACTCTCACCTCTCAAGCCTCCCACAACACCAGCCTCTCGCAACCCCCAGCCTCTCACCTCTCCAGCCTCCGTAAACACCAGCTTCACGCAACTCCAGCCTCTCGCGTCTACAGCCTTCCACAATAGCAGCCTCCCAAAACCCCAGGCTCTCACCTCTGCAGCCTCCCACAACGCCAGCCTCCCGTAAAACCATCCTCTCACCTCTCCAGCCTATCTAAACACCAACCTTCCACAACCGCAGCCTCTCACCTATCCTTCCTCTCTCAATATCAACCTCCCACAACCCTAGTCTCTCACCTCTTCAGCCTCTCACAACACGAGCCCCTCACCTCCCCAGCCAGGAACGACCGCAGCATCTAACCTCTCCACCCTCCCACAACACCTGCCTCTCACCTCTCCAGCCTCCAACAACCCCAGCCTCTCACCTCTCCAGATTCAAAGAACACGAGCCTTCAACAAACCCTGCCTCTTACCTCTATAACCTCCCACAACTCCAGCCTCCCACAAACCCTGCCTCTCACCTCTCCAACCACCTGCGAAACCTGCCTCCACGAAACCGAGTCTTACACCTCTCCAGCCTCCCACAACACCAGCCTCCCACAACCCCACCCTCTCACCTCTTCAGCCTCCCACAACTCCAGCCTCCCACAACACCGGCCTCTCACCTCTCCAGCCTCCCACAACTCATGCCTCCCACAACCCCAGCCTCTCGCATCAACAGCCTCCCACAACACAAGCCTCCCAAAACCCGAGGCTCTCACCTCTGCAGCCTCACACAACACATGCCTCCCTCAACCCCAGCCTCTCACCTCTCCAGCCTCCCACAACACATGCCTCCCACAACCCCAGCCTTTCGCATCTACAACCTCCCACAACACCAGCCTCCCAAAACACCAGCCCTTCACCTCTCCAGCCTCCCTCAACACCAGCCTCCCACATCCCTAGCCTCTCACCTCTTCAGCCTCCCACCACTCCAGACTCTCACCTCTCCATCCTCGCACAACACGAGCCTCCCACAGTCCCATCCCCTTACCTCTACATCCTCCCACAACACCAGCCTCCCACAACCCCAGCCACTCACCTCTCCAGACTCCCACAAAAACAGCCTCTCACCTTTCCAGACTCCCATAATTCCAGCCTCTCACCTCTCCACCCTCCCACAACACCAGCCTCTCACCTCTCCAGACTCCCACAAAAACAGCCTCTCACCTTTCCAGACTCCCATAATTCAAGCCTCTCACCTCTCCAGCCTCCCACAACACCAGCCTCCCACAACACCAGCCTCTCACCTCTCCAGTCTCCCGCAAACCCAGCCTCCCAAAAACCCTGGCTTTCACTTCTACAGCCACCCACAAAACCAGCCTCCCACAAACCCAGCCTCTCCCCTATACAAACACCCACAACACCAGCCTCCCACAACCCCAGCCTCTCACCTCTCCAGCCTTCCACAACACCAGCCTCCCACTAACCCAGCCTCTCACCTCTCCTGCCTCCCACAACACCAGCCTCTCACCTCTCCAGCCTTCCACAACCCCAGTCTCTCACCTCTCCAGCCACCCATAACACTAGCCTCCCATAACCCGAGTCTCTCACTTCTACTGCCTCACACAACTTAAGCCTCCAACAACCACAGACTTTCACCTCTCCAGCCTCACACAACACCATCCTCCGCAAACACCAGCCTCTCACCTCTCCAGCCACCCTCAACATCAGCCTCACACAACACGAGCCTCTCACATCTCCAGCCTCGCAAAACACCAGCTTCCCACAAACTCAGCCTCTCACCTCTCCAAACACCCACATCACAAGCCTCCCACAACCCCAGCCTCTAACCTCTCCAGTGTACCAAAACAGCAGCCTCTCACTACCTCATCCTCTCACCTCTCCAGCCTCACAAAAGAAACCCGCCTCCCACAACCCCATCCTCTCACCTCTCCAGACTCCCACAACACCAGCCTCTCACCTTTCCAGACTCCAATAACCCTAGCCTCTCACCTCTCCAGCCTCCCACAACACCAGCATCCCACAACAACAGCTTCCCTCAACCTCAGCCTCTCACCTCTACAGCTTCCCACAAACTCAGCCTCTCACCTCTCCAGCGTACTACAACAGCAGCCTCTCACAACCCCAACCTCTCACCTCTCCAGCCACTCACAACACCAGCCTCCCACAACCCCAGCCTCTCCCCTCTCCAGCCTCCCAAAACACAAGCCTCCCTCATCCCCAGCCTCTCACTGCGCAGACTCCACAACACCAGCCTCTCACCTCTCCTACCTCCCACAACCCAAGTATCTCACATCTCAAGCTTCCCACAACACCAGCCTATCTCAACCCCACCCTCTCACCTCACCAGCCTACCACAACACCAGCCTCCCACAACACCCTCAACCCCAGACTATTACCTCTCCAGTCTCCGGCAACACTAGCCGCCTCTCCTCTCCAGCCTCACTCAACACAAGCCTCCCACAAACCCAGCCTATCACCTCTCCAGCCTCCCACAACCCCAGCCTCTCACCTCTCGAGCCACCCTCAAAACCAGCCTCCGCAACACCAGCCTTACACCTCTACAGCTTCCCACAACACCAGCCTCCAACAACACCAGCCTTTCACCTCTCAAGCCTCCCACAACACTAGACTTCCAAAACCCCAGCGTCTAACCTCTCCAGCCTCCGAAAACAACAGCCTCAAGCAACCCCAGCCTCTCACGTTTCCAGCCTCCTAAAACACAAACTCCCACAACCGCAGCCTCTCACCTCTCCAGCCTTCCACAACACCAGCCTCTCATGTCTAAAGCCTCCTACAACACCAGTCTCCTAGGACCCCAGCCTCTCACCTCTCCAGCCTCTCACCACAACAGCCTCCCACAACCCCAGCCTCTCACCACAACAGCCTCCCACAACCCCAGCCTCTCACCTGTCCAGGCACCCAAAACAACAGCTTTACGCAACTCCGGCCTCTCAAGTCTACAGCCTCCCACAACAACAGCCTCCAAAAACCCTAGCCTCTCACCTCTCCAGCCTCCCACCCCACCAGCCTCTCACCTCTCCAGCCTCCCACCCCACCAGCCTCTCACCTCTCCAGCTCCAACAAAACCAACCTCCAACAACCCAAGCATCTCACCTCTCCATCCTCATATAACACCAGCTTCACACAACCCCTGCTTCTCACCTCTACAGCCTCTCACAAACCAGCCTCCCACAACCCCGGCCTCTCAACTCTCCAGCCTACCACAACCCCAGCGTCTTACCTCTCCAGCCTCCCACAACACAAGCCTCTCACCTGTCCAGCCTCGCAAAACACCAGCGTCCCACAACCTCTGCATTTTACCTATCCAAACACCCTCAACACCAGCCTCCCTCACCCCCAGCCTCTCCACTCTCCTTCCTCCCACAACACCAGCCTCCTACAACCCCAGCCTCTCTCCTCTCCAGCCTCCCACAACTCCAGCTTCCCCAAACCCCAGCCTCTCACTTCTCAAGCTCCCCAAAACACCAGCCTACCTCATCCCCAGCCTCTCACTACTGCACCTTCCCACAACCTCAGCCTCTCACCTATCCAAATACCCACAAAACAAATCTCCCACAACGTCAGGATCTCGCTTCTCAAGCCTCCCACAACGCGAGCACCCCACAACAGCACCATCTCTCCTCTCCAGCCTTCTATAACGCCAGCCTCCCACAACCGCAGACTCTCACCACTAATGCCTCACACAACTCAAGCCTACAACAACCCCAGCCTCTCACCTTTCTAGCCACACACAACACCAACCTCCCACAACACCAGCCTCTCACCTCTCCGGCCATCCACAACATCAGCCTCCCACAACCCGAGCCTCTCACATCTCCAGCCTCGCAAAACTCCAGCTTCCCACAACCTCAGCCTCTCACCTCTACAGCTTCCCACAAACTCAGCCTCTCACCCCTCCAAACACCCACTTCACCAGCCTCCCAAAATAGCAGCCTCTAACCTCTCCAGCATGCCACAACAGCAGCCTCTCACAACCCCATCCTCTCACCTCTCCAGACTCTCACAACACCAGCCTCTCACCTTTCCAGACTCCCATAACCCCAGCTTCTCACCTCTACAGCCTCACACAACACCAGCCTCTCAAAACACCAGCCTCCCACAACCCCAGCCCCTCACCTCTCCTACCTCCCACAACCCCAGTATCTCACCTCTCAAGCTTCCCACAACAACAGCCTATCACAACACCTCCCTCTTATTTCACCATCCTACCACAACACCAGCCTTCCACAACACCCTCAACCCCAGACTATTACCTCTCCAGTCTCTCACAATACTAGCCGCCTCTCCTCTCCAGCCTCACTCAACACCAGCCTCCCATAAACCCAGCCTCTCAGCTCTCCAGCCTATCACAACCCCAGCCTCTCACCTCTCGATCCACCCACAAAACCAGCATCCCCAACACCAGCCTTATACCTCTACAGCTTCCTACAACACCAGCCTCCCACAACACCAGCCTTTCACCTCTCTAGCCTCCCACAACACTAGACTCCCAAAATCCCAACGTTTCACCTCTGCAGCCTCCGAAAACAACAGCCTCAAGCAACCCCAGCCTCTCACGTTTCCGGCCTCCTACAACACAAGCCTCCCACAACCCCAGCCTCTCACCTCTCCAGCCTTCCACAACACCAGCCTCTCATGTCTAAAGCCTTCCACAACACCAGCCTCCTAGGATCCCAGCCTCTCACCTCTCCAGCCTCCCACCACATCAGCCTCCCACAACCCCAGCCTCTCACCTGTCCAGGCACCCAAAACAACATCTTTATGCAACCCCAGCCTCTCAAGTCTCCAGCCTCCCACAACACCAGCCTCCAAAAACCCTAGCCTCTCACCTCTCCAGCTCCAACAAAACCAACCTCCAACAACCCCAGCCTCTCACTTCTCCATCCTCCTATAACACCAGTTTCACACATCCCCTGCCTCTCACCTCTCCAGCCTCGCACAAAACCAGCCTCCCTCTACCCTAGCCTCTCAACTCTCCATCCTACAACAACCCCAGCGTCACACCTCTCCAGCCTCCCGCAACACAAACCTCTCACCTGTCCAGCCTCGCAAAACACCAGCGTCCCACAACCTCTGCTTTTCACCTATCCATATGCCCACAACACCAGCCTCTCACAACCCCACCCTCTCACCTCTTCGGCCTCCCAAAACTCCAGCCTTCCACAACACTGGCCTCTCACCTCTCCAGCCTCCCACAACCCTAGCCTCTCGCGTCTACAGCCTCCCACAACACCAGCCACCCAAAACCGCAACCTCTCACCTCTCCGGACTTCTACATCACCAGCCTCCCACAATCCCAGCAACTCACCTCTCCAGCCTCACACAACAAAAGCCTCTCAAAACACCAGCCTCCCACAACCCCAGCCTCTCACCTCTCCAGCTTTACACAAAACCATCCTCCCAAAACCCCTGGCTCGCACTTCTTCAGCCACCCACAAAACCAGCCTCCCTCTACCCTAGCCTCTCAACTCTCCATCCTACAACAACCCCAGCGTCTCACCTCTCCAGCCTCCCGCAACACAAACCTCTCACCTGTCCAGCCTCGCAAAACACCAGCGTCCCACAACCTCTGCTTTTCACCTATCCATATGCCCACAACACCAGCCTCTCACAACCCCACCCTCTCACCTCTTCGGCCTCCCAAAACTCCAGCCTTCCACAACACTGACCTCTCACCTCTCCAGCCTCCCACAACCCTAGCCTCTCGCGTCTACAGCCTCCCACAACACCAGCCTCCCAAAATCGCAACCTCTCACCTCTCCGGACTTCTACATCACCAGCCTCCCACAATCCCAGCAACTCACCTCTCCAGCCTCACACAACAAAAGCCTCTCAAAACACCAGCCTCCCACAACCCCAGCCTCTCACCTCTCCAGCTTTACACAAAACCATCCTCCCAAAACCCCTGGCTCTCACTTCTTCAGCCACCCACAAAACCAGCCTCCCTCAAACCCAGCCTCTCACCTCTCCAAACACCAACAGCACCAGCCTCCCACAACCCCAGCCTTTCATCTCTCCAGATTCCCACAACACCAGCCTCCCACTAACCCGGCCTCTCACCTCTCCTGCCTCCCACAACACCAGCCTCTCACCTCTCCAGCCTCCCATAACCCCAGACTCTCACCTCTACAGCTTCCCACAGACTCAGCCTCTCACATCTCCTACCTCCCACAACCCCAGTACCTCACCTCTCAAGCTTCCCTCAACAACAGCCTATCACAACACCACCCTCTCACATAACCATCCTACCACAACACCAGCCTTCCACAACACCCTCAACCCCAGACTATTAACTCTCCAGTCTCCCGCAATACTAGCCGCGTCTCCTCTCCAGCCTCACTCAACACCAGCCTCCCACAAACCCAGCCTCTTACCTCTCCAGCCTCCCACAACCCCAGCCTTTCACCTCTCGATCCACCAACAAAACCAGCATCCCCAACACCAGCCTTACACCTCTACAGCTTCCCACAACAATGAGTCTCCCACAACACCAGCCTTTCACGTTTCCGGCCTCCTACAACAAAAGCCTCCCACAACCCAGCCTCTCACCTCTCCAGCCTTCCACAACACCAGCCTCTCATGTCTAAAGCCTCCCACAACACCAGCCTCCTAGGATCCCAACCTCTCACCTCTACAGCCACCCAGAAAACCAGCCTCCCCCCCTACACCAGTCTTACACCTCTCCGGCCTCCCCAACACCAGACTCCAACAACCCCAGACTCTCACCTCTCATGCCTTCTAGAACACCAGCCTCCCACAACTCTAGGCTCTTACCTCTCCTGCCTCCCAAAACATCAGCCTCCAGTGATCCCAGCCTCTCAAGTCTCCAGCCTCTCACAATACCAGCCTCCCACGACCAGAGCCTCTCACCTCTCCACCCTCCAACAACCCCAGCATCTCACCTCTCCAGCCTCCCACAACAGTAGCCACCCACAACCCCTGCCTCTCACCTCTAATGCCTCCCACAACAACAGCCTCCCACAACGACAGCCTCTCACCTCACCAACCTCCAACAACTCAAGGATACCACAAGCCCAGCTTGTCAACTCTCCAGTCTACCACAACTCCAGCCTCCCACATCCCCAGCCTCTCACCTCTCCAGCCTCCCGCAACACCAGCCTCCCACAACCCCAGCCTCTCACCTCTCCAGCCTCCCACAACACCAGCCTCCCACAACCCCAGCCTCTCTCTTCTCCAGACTCTCACAACACCAGCCTCCCACGAACCCAGCCTCTCATCTCTCCAGCCTCTCACAACCCCTGCCTCTCACCTCTCCACCCTCCAACAACCCCTCATCTCACCTCTCCAGCCTCCCACAACAATAGACACCCACAACCCCTGCCTCTCACCTCTAAAGCCTCCCACAACAACAGCCTCCCACAACGACAGCCTCTCACCTCACCAACCTCCAACACCTCAAGCCTCCCACAAGCCCAGCTTCTCAACTCTCCAGTCTCCTACAACACCAGCCTCCCATAACCCCAGCCTCTCACCTCTCCAGCCTCTCGCAACACCAGCCTCCCACAACCCCAGCCTCTCATCTCTCCAGCCTCCCACAACTCCAGCCTTCCATAACCCCAGCTTCTCGCCTCTCCAGTCTCTTACAACACCAACCTTCAACAACCCCAGCCTCTAACCTCTCCATCCTGGCAAACCACAAGCCTCCCACAACCCCTGCCTCCCACAACCCCAGCCTCTTACCTTTCCAGCCACCTACAACACCAGCCTTCCTCACCACCAGCCTCTCACCTCTGCGGGCTCCCACAACACCAACCTACCACAACCCTAGCCTCTCAACTCTCCAGCCTCCCACAACCCCAGCCTCTCACCACTCAAATCTCCAACAACACCAGTCTCTCACCTCTCCAGCCTCCCACAACACCAGTCTCCCACAATCCCAGCCTCTCATTTCTCCAAACACCCACAACAGCAGCCTCCCACAACCCCAGCCTCTGACTTCTCCGGCCTCCCACAACACTGTCCTCCCACAACCCCAGCCTCTCACCTCTCTAGCCTCCCACAACCCCAGCCTCTCATGTCTCCGGCCTCTCATGTCTCAAGCATCCCACAATACCAGCCACTCTCCTCTCCAGCCTCCCAAAACACCAGCCTCCCACATCCCCAGCCTCTCACCTCTCCAGCCTCCCACTTCATCAGCCTCCCACAATCCCAGCCTCTCACCTGTCTAGGCACCCAAAACAACAGCTTTACGCAACCCCAGCTTCTCACGTCTCCAGCCTCCCACAATACTAGCCTCCCAAAACCCTAGCACCTTACCTCTCCAGCTTCTCACCCTACCAGCCTCTCATCTCTCCAGCTTCCTCAACACCAACCTCCAAGAACCCCAGCCTCTCACCTCTCCTTCCTCCCATAACACAAGGCTCCCAGAATCTTAGCCTCTCTCCTCTATCCTACCACAACCCCAGCGTCTCATCTTTCCAGCCTCCCCCAACACCATCCTCTCCGCTCCAGCCTCTCAAAACACCAGCGTCCCACAACCTCAGCCTCTCATCTCTCCAGCCTCTCACAACCCCTGCCTCTCACCTCTCCACCCTCCAACAACCCCTCATCTCACCTCTCCAGCCTCCCACAACAATAGACACCCACAACCCCTTCCTCTCACCTCTAAAGCCTCCCACAACAACAGACTCCCACAACGACAGCCTCTCACCTCACCAACCTCCAACACCTCAAGCCTCCCACAAGCCCAGCTTCTCAACTCTCCAGTCTCCTACAACACCAGCCTCCCATAACCCCAGCCTCTCACCTCTCCAGCCTCTCGCAACACCAGCCTCCCACAACCCAAGCCTCTCTCCTCTCCAGACTCCCGCAACACCAGCCTCCCACAACCCCAGCCTCTCATCTCTCCAGCCTCCCACAACTCAGCCTTCCATAACCCCAGCTTCTCGCCTCTCCAGTCTCTTACAACACCAACCTTCAACAACCCCAGCCTCTAACCTCTCCATCCTGGCAAACCACAAGCCTCCCACAACCCCTGCCTCCCACAACCCAGCCTCTTACCTTTCCAGCCACCCACAACACCAGCCTTCCTACACCACCAGCCTCTCACCTCTGCGGGCTCCCACAACACCAACCTATCACAACCCTAGCCTCTCAACTATCCAGCCTCCCACAACCCCAGCCTCTCATGTCTCCGGCCTCTCATGTCTCAAGGCTCCCACAATACCAGCCACTCTCCTCTCCAGCCTCCCAAAACACCAGCCTCCCACATCCCCAGCCTCTCACTACGCCAGCCTCCCTCAACACCACCTCTTACCTCTCCAGTCTCCCACTTCATCAGCCTCCCACAATCCCAGCCACTCACCTGTCCAGGCACCCAAAACAACAGCTTTACGCAACCCAGCTTCTCATGTCTCCACCTCCCACAATACAGCCTCCCAAAACCCTAGCCTCTTACCTCTCCAGCTTCTCACCCCTACCAGCCTCCCCATCTCTCCAGCTTCCTCAAAAACCAACCTCCAACAACCCAGCCTCTCACCTCTCCATCCTCCCATAACACCAGGCCCCAGAACCCTAGCCTCTCACCTCTATCCTACCACAACCCCCGCGTCTCACCTTTCCAGCCTCCCACAACACCATCCTCTCCTCTCCACCTCCCAAAACACCAGCGTCCCCCCAACCTCAGCCTCTCACCTATCCAAACACAAACAGCACCCCCCCTCCCACAACCCCCGCCTCTCACCTCTCCAGCCTCCCCTCACAACCAGCCTCCCACAACCCCAGCCTCTCACATCTCCAGCCTCCCACAACACCAGCTTCCCCAAACCCCAGCCTCTAACCTCTCCAACATCCCAAAACACCAGCTTCCCACATCCCCAGCCTCTCACTAGTGCACCCTACCACAACTTCAGCCTCTCACCTATCAACACACCCACAACACCAGCCTCCCACAACTGCACTCTCTCACCTCTCCGGCCTTCCACAACACCAGCCTTTTACAACCCCAGCCACTCACCTCTCCGGCCTCTCACAACAGCACCTCCCAAAACCCAAGACTCTCACCTCTTCAGCCTCCCACTACCCCACTTCTCACCTCTCCAGTCTAACACAACTCCAGTTCCCCACAAACCCAGCCTCTCATCTCTGCAGCCTTCCTCAACACCAGCCTCCCACAACCCAGCCTCTCACCTCTCCAGCCACCCAGAAAACCAGCCTCCCCCAAAACACCAGTCCTTCACTTCTCCAACCTCCCCAACACCAGCCTCCCACAACCCCAGCCTCTCTTCTCTCCAGCCTCCCACAACACCAGTCTCCCACGACCTCAGCCTCTCACCTCTCCACACTCCCACAACCAATGCCTCTCACCTCTCCACCCTCCAACAACCCCAGCATCTCACCTCTCCACCTCCCACAACAGCAGCCACCCACAACCCCTGCCTCTCACCTCTAATGCCTCCCACAACAACAGCCTCCCACAACGACAGCCTCTCACCTCACCAACCTCCAACAACTCAAGCCTCCCAAAAGCCCAGCTTGTCAACTCTCCAGTCTACAACAATTCCAGGCTCCCACATCCCCACCTCTCACCTCTCCAGCCTCCCGCAACACCAGCCTCCCACAACCCCAGCCTCTCACCTCTCCAGCCTCCCACAACACCAGCCTCCCACAACCCCAGCCTCTCTCTTCTCCAGACTCTCACAACGCCAGCCTCCCACGAACCCAGCCTCTCACCTCTCCAGCCTCCCACAACCCCTGCCTCTCACCTGTCCACCCTCCAACAACTCCTCATCTCACCTCTCCACCCTCCCACAACAGTAGACACCCACAACCCCTGCCTCTCACCTCTAAAGCCTCCCACAACAACGGCCTCCCACAACGACAGCCTCTCACCTCACCAACCTCCAAGACCTCAAGCCTCCCACAAGCCCAGCTTCTCAACTCTCCAGTCTCCTACAACAGCAGCCTCCCATAACCCCAGCCTCTCACCTCTCCAGCCTCTCGCAACACCATCCTCCCACAACCCCGGCCTCTCACCTCTCCAGCCTCCCACAACACCAGCCTCCCACAACCCAAGCCTCTCTCTTCTCCAGACTCCCGCAACACCAGCCTTCCTCACCACCAGCCTCTCACCTCTGCGGGTTCCCACAACACCAACCTACCACAACCCTAGCCTCTCAACTCTCCAGCCTCCCACAACCACAGCCTCTCACCACTCAAATCTCCAACAACACCAGTCTCTCACCTCTCCAGCCTCCCACAACACCAGTCTCCCACAATCCCAGCCTCTCATTTCTCCAAACACCCACAACACCAGCCTCCCACAACCCCAGCCTCTGACCTCTCCGGCCTCCCACAACCCCAGCCTCTCACCTCTCTAGCCTCCCACAACCCCAGCCTCTCATGTCTCCGGCCTCTCATGTCTCAAGGCTCCCACAATACCAGCCACTCTCCTCTCCAGCCTCCCAAAACACCAGCCTCCCACATCCCCAGCCTCTCACTACGCCAGCCTCCCTCAACACCAGCCTCTCACCTCTCCAGTCTCCCACTTCATCAGCCTCCCACAATCCCAGCCACTCACCTGTCCAGGTACCCAAAACAACAGCTTTTACGCAACCCCTGCTTCTCATGTCTCCAGCCTCCCACAATACTAGCCTCCCAAAACCCTAGCCTCTTACCTCTCCAGCTTCTCACCCTACCACCCTCTCATCTCTCCAGCTTCCTCAACACCAACCTCCAACAACCCCAGCCTCTCACCTCTCCATCCTCCCATAACACCAGGCTCCCAGAACCCTAGCCTCTCAACTCTATCCTACCACAACCCCAGCGTCTCACCTTTCCAGCCTCCCACAACACCATCCTCTCCTCTCCACCCCCAAAACACCAGCGTCCCACAACCTCACCTCTCACCTCTCCAAACACAAACAGCACCAGCCTCCCACAACCCCAGCCTCTCACCTCTCCAGCTCCCTCACAACCAGCCTCCCACAACCCCAGCCTCTCACATCCACCTCCCACAACACCAGCTTCCCCAAACCCCAGCCTCTAACCTCTCCAACATCCCAAAACACCAGCTTCCCACACCCCAGCCTCTCACTAGTGCACCCTACCACAACTTCAGCCTCTCACCTATCAACACACCCACAACACCAGCCTCCCACAACTGCACTCTCTCACCTCTCCGGCCTTCCCAAACACCAGCCTCTTACAACCCCACCACTCACCTCTCCGGCCTCTCACAACAGCAGCCTCCCAAAACCCAAGACTCTCACCTCTTCAGCCTCCCACTACCCCAGCTTCTCACCTCTCCAGTCTCACACAACTCCAGTTCCGCACAAACCCAGCCTCTCATCTCTGCAGCCTTCCTCAACACCAGCCTCCCACAACCCCAGCCTCTCACCTCTCCAGCCACCCAGAAAACCAGCCTCCCCAAAACACCAGTCCTTCACCTCTCCAACCTCCCCAACACCAGCCTCCCACAACCCCAGCCTCTCTTCTCTCCAGCCTCCCACAACACCAGTCTCCCACGACCCCAGCCTCTCACCTCTCCACACTCCCACAACCAATGCCTCTCACCTCTCCACCCTCCAACAACCCCAGCATCTCACCTCTCCAGCCTCCCACAACAGCAGCCACCCACAACCCCTGCCTCTCACCTCTATGCCATCCCACAACAACAGCCTCCCACAACGACAGCCTCTCACCTCACCAACCTCCAACAACTCAAGCCTCCCAAAGCCCAGCTTGTCAACTCCAGTCTACAACAATTCCCGGCTCCCACATCCCCACCTCTCACCTCTCCAGCCTCCCGCAACACCAGCCTCCCACAACCCCAGCCTCTCACCTCTCCAGCCTCCCACAACACCAGCCTCCTACAACCCCACCTCTCTCTTCTCCAGACTCTCACAACACCAGCCCCCCACGAACCCAGCCTCTCACCTCTCCAGCCTCCCACAACCCCTGCTCTCACCTGCCACCCTCCAACAACCCCTCATCTCACCTCTCCACCCTCCCACAACAGTAGACACCCACAACCCCTGCCTCTCTCCTCTTAAGCCTCCCACAACAACGGCCTCCCACAACGACGGCCTCTCACCTCACCAACCTCCAAGACCTCAAGCCTCCCACAAGCCCAGCTTCTCAACTCTCCTGTCTCCTACAACACCAGCCTCCCATAACCCCAGCCTCTCACCTCTCCAGCCTCCCGCAACACCATCCTCCCACAACCCCGGCCTCTCACCTCTCCAGCCTCCCACAACACCAGCCTCCCACAACCCAAGCCTCTCTCTTCTCCAGACTCCCGCAACACCAGCCTCCCACAACCCCAGCCTCTCATCTCTCCAGCCTCCCACAACTCCAGCCTTCCACAACCCCAGCTTCTCGCCTCTCCAGTCTCTTACAACACCAACCTGCAACAACCCAAACCTCTAACCTCTCCATCCTGGCAAACCACAAGCCTCCCACAACCCCTGCCTCCCACAACCCCAGCCTCTTACCTTTCCAGCCACCCACAACACCAGCCTTCCTCACCACCAGCCTCTCACCTCTGCGGGTTCCCACAACACCAACCTACCACAACCCTAGCCTCTCAACTCTCCAGCCTCCCACAACCACAGCCTCTCACCACTCAAATCTCCAACAACACCAGTCTCTCACCTCTCCAGCCTCCCACAACACCAGTCTCCCACAATCCCAGCCTCTCATTTCTCCAAACACCCACAACAGCAGCCTCCCACAACCCCAGCCTCTGACTTCTCCGGCCTCCCACAACACTGTCCCTCCCCACAACCCCAGCCTCTCACCTCTCTAGCCTCCCACAACCCCAGCCTCTCATGTCTCCGGCCTCTCATGTCTCAAGCCTCCCACAATACCAGCCACTCTCCTCTCCAGCCTCCCAAAACACCAGCCTCCCACATCCCCAGCCTCTCACCTCTCCAGCCTCCCACTTCATCAGCCTCCCACAATCCCAGCCTCTCACCTGTCTAGGCACCCAAAACAACAGCTTTACGCAACCCCAGCTTCTCACGTCTCCAGCCTCCCACAATACTAGCCTCCCAAAACCCTAGCCTCTTACCTCTCCAGCTTCTCACCCTACCAGCCTCTCATCTCTCCAGCTTCCTCAACACCAACCTCCAAGAACCCCAGCCTCTCACCTCTCCATCCTCCCATAACACCAGGCTCCCAGAATCTTAGCCTCTCTCCTCTATCCTACCACAATCCCAGCGTCTCATCTTTCCAGCCTCCCCCAACACCATCCTCTCCGCTCCAGCCTCACAAAACACCAGCGTCCCACAACCTCAGCCTCTCATCTCTCCAGCCTCTCACAACCCCTGCCTCTCACCTCTCCACCCTCCAACAACCCCTCATCTCACCTCTCCAGCCTCCCACAACAATAGACACCCACAACCCCTGCCTCTCACCTCTAAAGCCTCCCACAACAACAGCCTCCCACAACAACAGCCTCTCACCTCACCAACCTCCAACACCTCAAGCCTCCCACAAGCCCAGCTTCTCAACTCTCCAGTCTCCTACAACACCAGCCTCCCATAACCCCAGCCTCTCACCTCTCCAGCCTCTCGCAACACCAGCCTCCCACAACCCAAGCCTCTCTCCTCTCCAGACTCCCGCAACACCAGCCTCCCACAACCCCAGCCTCTCATCTCTCCAGCCTCCCACAACTCCAGCCTTCCATAACCCCAGCTTCTCGCCTCTCCAGTCTCTTACAACACCAACCTTCAACAACCCCAGCCTCTAACCTCTCCATCCTGGCAAACCACAAGCCTCCCACAACCCCTGCCTCCCACAACCCCAGCCTCATACCTTTCCAGCCACCCACAACACCAGCCTTCCTCACCACCAGCCTCTCACCTCTGCGGCTCCCACAACACCAACCTACCACAACCCTAGCCTCTCAACTCTCCAGCCTCCCACAACCCCAGCCTCTCACCACTCAAATCTCCAACAACACCAGTCTCTCACCTCTCCAGCCTCCCACAACACCAGTCTCCCACAATCCCAGCCTCTCATTTCTCCAAACACCCACAACACCAGCCTCCCACAACCCCAGCCTCTGACCTCTCCGGCCTCCCACAACACTGTCCTCCCACAACCCCAGCCTCTCACCTCTCTAGCCTCCCACAATCCCAGCCTCTCATGTCTCCGGCCTCTCATGTCTCAAGCCTCCCACAATACCAGCCACTCTCCTCTCCAGCCTCCCAAAACACCAGCCTCCCACATCCCCAGCCTCTCACTACGCCAGCCTCCCTCAACACCAGCCTCTCACCTCTCCAGTCTCCCACTTCATCAGCCTCCCAAAATCCCAGCCTCTCACCTGTCCAGGCACCCAAAACAACAGCTTTACGCAACCCCAGCTTCTCATGTCTCCAGCCTCCCACAATACTAGCCTCCCAAAACCCTAGCCTCTTACCTCTCCAGCTTCTCACCCTACCAGCCTCTCATCTCTCCAGCTTCCTCAACACCAACCTCCAACAACCCCAGCCTCTCACCTCTCCATCCTCCCATAACACCAGGCTCCCAGAACCCTAGCCTCTCACCTCTATCCTACCACAACCCCAGCGTCTCACCTTTCCAACCTCCCACAACACCATCCTCTCCTCTCCAGCCTCCCAAAACACCAGCGTCCCACAACCTCAGCCTCTCACCTATCCAAACACAAACAGCACCAGCCTCCCACAACCCCAGCCTCTCACCTCTCCAGCCTCCCTCACAACCAGCCTCCCACAACCCCAGCCTCTCACATCTCCAGCCTCCCACAACACCAGCTTCCCCAAACCCCAGCCTCTAACCTCTCCAACATCCCAAAACACCAGCTTCCCACATCCCCAGCCTCTCACTAGTGCACCCTACCACAACTTCAGCCTCTCACCTATCAAAACACCCACAACACCAGCCTCCCACAACTGCACTCTCTCACCTCTCCGGCCTTCCACAACACCAGCCTCCTACAACCCCAGCCACTCACCTCTCCGGCCTCTCACAACACCAGCCTCCCAAAACCCAAGACTCTCACCTCTTCAGCCTCCCACTACCCCAGCTTCTCACCTCTCCAGTCTCACACAACTCCAGTTCCCCACAAACCCAGCCTCTCATCTCTGCAGCCTTCCTCAACACCAGCCTCCCACAACCCCAGCCTCTCACCTCTCCAGCCACCCAGAAAACCAGCCTCCCCCAAAACACCAGTCCTTCACCTCTCCAACCTCCCCAACACCAGCCTCCCACAACCCCAGCCTCTCTTCTCTCCATCCTCCCACAACACCAGTCTCCCACGACCCCAGCCTCTCACCTCTCCACACTCCCACAACCAATGCCTCTCACCTCTCCACCCTCCAACAACCCCAGCATCTCACCTCTCCAGCCTCCCACAACAGCAGCCACCCACAACCCCTGCCTCTCACCTCTAATGCCTCCCACAACAACAGCCTCCCACAACGACAGCCTCTCACCTCACCAACCTCCAACAACTCAAGCCTCCCAAAAGCCCAGCTTGTCAACTCTCCAGTCTACAACAATTCCAGGCTCCCACATCCCCATCTCTCACCTCTCCAGCCTCCCGCAACACCAGCCTCCCACAACCCCAGCCTCTCACCTCTCCAGCCTCCCACAACACCAGCCTCCCACGACCCCAGCCTCTCTCTTCTCCAGACTCTCACAACACCAGCCTCCCACGAACCCAGCCTCTCACCTCTCCAGCCTCCCACGAACCCAGCCTCTCACCTCTCCAGCCTCCCACAACCCCTGCCTCTCACCTGTCCACCCTCCAACAACCCCTCATCTCACCTCTCCACCCTCCCACAACAGTAGACAACCCACAACCCCGCCTCTCACCTCTAAAGCCTCCCACAACAACGGCCTCCCACAACGACAGCCTCTCACCTCACCAACCTCCAAGACCTCAAGCCTCCCACAAGCCCAGCTTCTCATCTCTCCAGTCTCCTACAACACCAGCCTCCCATAACCCCAGCCTCTCACCTCTCCAGCCTCCCGCAACACCATCCTCCCACAACCCCGGCCTCTCACCTCTCCAGCCTCCCACAACACAAGCCTCCCACAACCCAAGCCTCTCTCTTCTCCAGACTCCCGCAACACCAGCCTCCCACAACCCCAGCCTCTCATCTCTCCAGCCTTCCACAACTCCAGCCTTCCACAACCCCAGCTTCTCGCCTCTCCAGTCTCTTACAACAGCAACCTGCAACAACCCCAGCCTCTAACCTCTCCATCCTGGCAAACCACAAGCCTCCCACAACCCCTGCCTCCCACAACCCCAGCCTCTTACCTTTCCAGCCACCCACAACACCAGCCTTCCTCACCACCAGCCTCTCACCTCTGCGGGTTCCCACAACACCAACCTACCACAACCCTAGCCTCTCAACTCTCCAGCCTCCCACAACCACAGAATCTCACCACTCAAATCTCCAACAACACCAGTCTCTCACCTCTCCAGCCTCCCACAACACCAGTCTCCCACAATCCCAGCCTCTCATTTCTCCAAACACCCACAACAGCAGCCTCCCACAACCCCAGCCTCTGACTTCTCAGGCCTCCCACAACACTGTCCTCCCACAACCCCAGCCTCTCACCTCTCTAGCCTCCCACAACCCCAGCCTCTCATGTCTCCGGCCTCTCATATCTCAAGCCTCCCACAATACCAGCCACTCTTCTCTCCAGCCTCCCAAAACACCAGCCTCCCACATCCCCAGCCTCTCACTACGCCAGCCTCCCTCAACACCAGCCTCTCACCTCTCCAGCCTCCCACTTCATCAGCCTCCCACAATCCCAGCCTCTCACCTGTCTAGGCACCCAAAACAACAGCTTTACGCAATGCCAGCTTCTCACGTCTCCAGCCTCCCACAATACTAGCCTCCCAAAACCCTAGCCTCTTACCTCTCCAGCTTCTCACCCTACCAGCCTCTCATCTCTCCTGCTTCCTCAACACCAACCTCCAAGAACCCCAGCCTCTCACCTCTCCATCCTCCCATAACACCAGGCTCCCAGAATCCTAGCCTCTCTCCTCTATCCTACCTCAACCCCAGCGTCTCACCTTTCCAGCCTCCCACAACACCATCCTCTCCTCTCCAGCCTCCCAAAACACCAGCGTCCCACAACCTCAGCCTCTCACCTATCCAACCACAAACAGCACCAGCCTCCCACAACCCCAGCCTCTCACCTCTCCAGCCTCCCTCACAAACAGCCTCCCACAACCCCAGACTCTCACATCTCCAGCCTCCCACAACACCAGCTTCCCCAAACCCCAGCCTCTAACCTCTCCAATATCCCAAGACACCAGCTTCCCACATCCCCAGCCTCTCACTACTGCTCCCTACCACAACTTCAGCCTCTCACCTATCAACACACCCACAACACCAGCCTCCCACAACTGCACTCTCTCACCTCTCCGGCCTTCCACAACACCAGCCTCCTACAACCCCAGCCACTCACCTCTCCGGCCTCTCACAACAGCAGCCTCCCACAACCCAAGACTCTCTCCTCTTCAGCCTCCCACTACCCCAGCTTCTCACCTCTCCAGTCTCACACAACTCCATTCCCCCACACCCAGCTTCTCACCTCTGCAGCCTTCCTCAACACCAGCCTCCCACAACCCCAGCCTCTCACCTCTCCAGCCACCCAGAAAACCAGCCTCCCCCAACACGAGTCCTTCACCTCTCCAACCTCCCCAACACCAGACTCCAACAACCCCAGCCTCTCACCTCTCCAGCATCACAGAACACCAGCATCCTACAACCCCAGGCTCTTACCTCTCCTGCCTCCCACAACACCAGCCTCCCACAACCCCAGCCTCTCTCTTCTCCAGACTCTCACAACACCGGCCTCCCACGAACCCAGCCTCTCACCTCTCCAGCCTCCCACAACCTATGCCTCTCACCTCTCCACCCTCCAACAACCCCTCATCTCACCTCTCCACCCTCCCACAACAGTAGACACCCACAACCCCTGCCTCTCACCTCTAAAGCCTCCCACAACAACGGCCTCCCACAACGACAGCCTCTCACCTCACCAACCTCCAACACCTCAAGCCTCCCACAAGCCCAGCTTCTCAACTCTCCAGTCTCCTACAACACCAGCCTCCCATAACCCCAACCTCTCACCTCTCCAGCCTCCCGCAACACCATCCTCCCACAACCCCGGCCCTCTCACCTCTCCAGCCTCCCACAACCACCATCCTCCCACAACACCAGCCTCCCACAACCCAAGCCTCTCTCTTCTCCAGACTCCCGCAACACCAGCCTCCCACAACCCCAGCCTCTTATCTCTCCAGCCTCCCACAACTCCACCTTCCAGAACCCCAGCTTCTCGCCTCTCCAGTCCTCTTACAACACCAACCTGCAACAACCCCAGCCTCTAACCTCTCCATCCTGGCAAACCACACAGCCTCCCACAACCTCTGCCTCCCACAACCCCAGCCTCTTACCTTTCCTGCCCCCCCCAACACCAGCCTTCCCACCACCAGCCTCTCACCTCTGCGGCTCCCACAACACCAACCTACCACAACCCTAGCCTCTCAACTCTCCAGCCTCCCACAACACCAGTCTCCCACAATCCCAGCCTCTCATTTCTCCAAACACCCCAACAGCAGCCTCCCACAACCCCAGCCTCTGACTTCTCCGGCCTCCCACAACACTGTCCTCCCACAACCCCAGCCTCTCACCTCTCTAGCCTCCCACAACCCCAGCCTCTCATGTCTCCGGCCTCTCATGTCTCAAGCCTCCCACAATACCAGCTACTCTCCTCTCCAGCCTCCCAAAACACCAGCCTCCCACATCCCCAGCCTCTCACTACGCCAGCCTCCCTCAACACCAGCCTCTCACCTCTCCAGCCTCTCACTTCATCAGCCTCCCACAGTCCCAGCCTCTCACCTGTCTAGGCACCCAAAACAACAGCTTTACGCAACCCCAGCTTCTCACGTCTCCAGCCTCCCACAATACTAGCCTCCCAAAACCCTAGCCTCTTACCTCTCCAGCTTCTCACCCTACCAGCCTCTCATCTCTCCAGCTTCCTCAACACCAACCTCCAAGAACCCCAGCCTCTCACCTCTCCATCCTCCCATAACACCAGGCTCCCAGAATCCTAGCCTCTCTCCTCTATCCTACCACAACCCCAGCGTCTCACCTTTCCAGCCTCCCCCAACACCATCCTCTCCTCTCCAGCCTCCCAAAACACCAGCGTCCCACAACCTCAGCCTCTCACCTATCCAACCAAAAACAGCACCAGCCTCCCACAACCCCAGCCTCTCACCTCTCCAGCCTCCCTCACAAACAGCCTCCCACAACCCCAGCCTCTCACATCTCCAGCCTCCCACAACACCAGCTTCCCCAAACCCCAGCCTCTAACCTCTCCAATATCCCAAAACACCAGCTTCCCACATCCCCAGCCTCTCACTACTGCTCCTTACCACAACTTCAGCCTCTCACCCATCAACACACCCACAACACCAGCCTCCCACAACTGCACTCTCTCACCTCTCCGGCCTTCCACAACACCAGCCTCCTACAACCCCAGCCACTCACATCTCCGGCCTCTCACAACAGCAGCCTCCCACAACCCAAGACTCTCACCTCTTCAGCCTCCCACTACCCCAGCTTCTCACCTCTCCAGTCTCACACAACTCCAGTCCCCCACAAACCCAGCCTCTCACCTCTGCAGCCTTCCTCAACACTAGCCTCCCACAACCCCAGCCTCTCACCTCTCCAGCCACCCAGAAAACCAGCCTCCCCCAATACGAGTCCTTCACCTCTCCAACCTCCCCAACACCAGACTCCAACAACCCCAGCCTCTCACCTCTCCAGCATCACAGAACACCAGCATAATACAACCCCAGGCTCTTACCTCTCCAGCCTCCCAAAACAACAGCCTCCAGCAATCCCAGCCTTTCAAGTCTCCAGCCTCCCAAAACACCAGGCTCGCACAACCCTAGCCTCTCACCTATCCAACCTCAAAGAGCGGTGGCCTCCCTCAACCCCAGCCTCTCACCTCTCCATCCTCTCACAACACCAGCCTCTCACCTCTCTAGCCTCCCACGACAGCAGCCTCTTACATCTCCAGCCTCCCACAACCCCTGCCTCTCACCTCTCCAGTGTCCAACAACCCCAGCCTCTCACCTCTCCAACCTTCCACAACACCAGCCACCCACAACACCGACCTCTCACCTCTAAAGCCTACAACATCAACAGCCTCCCCCAACCCCAGCCTTACTCCTCTCTAGCCTCCCACAAAGCCAGACTCCATAAACCCCAGCCTCTCACCTCTCAAGCCTCCCACAACACCAGCCTCCCGTAAACACAGCTTCTCACCTCTCCTGCCTCCAAAAAACAAAAGCTTCACGCAACCCCTACCTCTCACGTCTCCAGCCTCCCACAACACAAGCCTCGCACAACCCTAGTCTGTCACATCTAAAGCCTCCCACAGCACCAGCCTCTCACCCTTCCAGCCTCCCACAACTCCAGCCTCCCACAACCCTAGTCTCTCACCTCTCCAGCCTCCAAAAAGAAGAGCTTCACGCAACCCCAGCCTCTCACCTTTCCAGCCTCACGCAACACCACCCCCCACAACACCAGCCTACAACAACCACAGCCTCTCACCTCTCCAGCCACCCACAACACCAACCTCCTGCAACACCAGCCCCACTCATCTTCTGCCTCCCGAAACACCAGCCTCCCACAACCCCAGCCTCTCACCTCTCCAGCCTCCCACAACACCAGCCTCCCACTACCCCGGCCTCTCACCTCTCCAGCCTCCGAGAACACCAGCCTTCCACAACCCCAGCCTCTCACCTCTCCACACTCCCACAACCCCATCCTCTCACCTCTCCACCCTCCAACAACCCCAGCATCTCATCTCTCCGGCCTCCCACAACAGCAGACACCCACAACCCCTGCCTCTCACCTCTAAAGCCTCCCATAACAACAGCCTCCAACAACGACAGCCTCTCACCTCACCAACCTCCAACAACTCAAGCCTCCCTCAAGCCCAGCTTCTCAACTCTCCAGTCTCCCTCAACACCAGCCTTCCATAACCCCAGCCTCTCACCTCTCCAGCCTCCCGCAACACCAGCCTCCCAAAACCCCGGCCTCTCACCTCTCCAGCCTCCCACAACACCAGCCTCCCACAACCCAAGCCTCTCTCCTCTCCAGACTCCCACAACACCAGCCTCCCACAACCCCAGCCTCTCATCTTTCCAGCCTCCCACAACTCCAGCCTTCCACAACCCCTGCTTCTCGCCTCTCCAGTCTCTTACAACACCAACCTCCAACAACCCCAGCCTCTCACATCTATATCCTGGCAAAACACCAGCCTCCTATATCCCCTGCCTCCCACAACCCCAGCCTCTTACCTTTCCAGCCACGCACAACACCAGCCTTCCTCACCCTCAGCCTCTGACCTCTGCGGACTCCCACAACACCAACCTCCCACAACCCTAGCCTCGCAACTCTCCAGCCTCCCACAACCCCAGCCTCTCACCACTCAAATCTCCAACAACACCAGTCTCTCACCTCTCCAGCCTCCCACATCGCCGGTCTCCCACAATCCCAGCCTCTCATTTCTCCAAACACCCACAACACAGCCTCCCACAACCCCAGCCTCTGACCTCTCCGGCCTCCCACAACACTGTCCTCTCACAACCCCAGCCTCTCACATCTCCAGCCTCCCACAACACCAGCTTCCCCAAACCTCAGCCTCTAACCTCTGCAACATCCCAAAACACCAGCTTCCCACATCCCCAGCCTCTCACTACTGCACCCTACCACAACCTCAGCCTCTCACCTATCAACACACCCACAACACCAGCCTCCCACAACTGCACTCTCTCACCTCTCCGGCCTTCCACAACACCAGCCTCCTACAACCCCAGCCACTCACCTCTCCAGCCTCTCACAACAGCAGCCTCCCACAACCCAAGACTCTCACCTCTTCAGCCTCCCACTATCCCAGCTTCTCACCTCTCCAGTCTCACACAACTCCAGTCCCCCACAAACCCAGCCTCTCACCTCTGCAGCCTTCCTCAACACCAGCCTCCCACAACCCCAGCCTCTCACCTCTCCAGCCACCCAGAAAATCAGCCTCCCCAACACCAGTCCTTCACCTCTCCAACCTCCCCAATACCAGACTCCAACAACCCCAGCCTCTCACCTATCCAGCATCACAGAACAGCAGCATCCTATAACCCCAGGCTCTTACCTCTCCAGCCTCCCAAAACAACAGCCTCCAGCAAACCCAGCCTCTCATGTCTCCAGCCTCCCAAAACACCAGGCTCGCACAACCCCAGCCTCTCACCTATCCATCCTCCCAGAACATCAGCCTCCCTCAACCCCAGCCTCTCACCTCTCCATCCTCTCACAACACCAACCTCTCACCTCTCCAGCCTCCCACGACCCCAGCCTCTTACCTCTCCAGCCTCCCACAACCCCTGCCTCTCACCATTCCAGCGTCCAACAACCCCAGCCTCTCACCTCTCCAACATCCCACAACACCAGCCACCCACAACACCGACCTCTCTCCTCTAAAGCCTACAACATCAACAGCCTCCCCCAACCCCAGCCTTACTCCTCTCCAGCCTCCCACAACACCAGACTCCATAAACCCCAGCCTCTCACCTCCCAAGCCTCCCACAACACCAGCCTCCCGTAAACACAGCTTCTCACCTCTCCTGCCTCCAAAAACAAAAGCTTCACGCAACCCCTACCTCTCACATCTCCAGCCTCCCACAACACAAGCCTCGCACAACCCTAGCCTGTCACCTCTAAAGCCTCCCACAGCTCCAGCCTCTCACCCTTCCGGCCTCCAAAAAGAAGAGCTTCACGCAACCCCAGCCTCTCACCTTTCCAGCCTCACGCAACACCACCCCCACAACACCAGCCTTCCACAACCCCAGCCTCTCACCTCTCCAGCCACCTACAACACCAACCTCCAACAACACCAGGCCCACTCATCTTCAGCCTCCCGAAACACCAGCCTCCCACAACCCCAGCCTTTCATCTCTCCAGCCTCCCACAACCCCGGCCTCTCACCTCTCCAGCCTCCGAGAACACCAGCCTTTCACAACCCAAGCCTCTCACCTATCCAACCTCCAACAACATCCGCCTCCCACAACTCCAGACTCTCTCCTCTCCAGCCTCCCACAACACCAGTCTCCCACGACCCCAGCCTCTCACCTCTCCACACTCCCAGAACCCCTGCCTCTCACCTCTCCACTCTCCAACAACCCCAGCATCTCACCTCTCCAGCCTCCCACAACAGCAGCCACCCACAACCAAGCCTCTCACCTCTAAAGCCTCCCACAACAACAGCCTCCCACAACGACAGCCTCTCACCTCACCAACCTCCAACAACTCAAGCCTCCTACAAGCCCAGCTTCTCAACTCTCCAGTCTCCCTCAACACCAGCCTCCCACATCCCCTGCCTCTCACCTCTCCAGCCTCCCGGAACACCAGCCTCCCACAACCCCAGCCTCTCACCTCTCCAGCCTCCCACAACACCAGCCTCCCACATCCCCAGCCTCTCACCTCTCCAGTCTCCCGGAACACCAGCCTCCCGGAACACCAGCCTCCCACGACCCCTGCCTCTCACCTCTCCACACTCCCACAACCCCTGCCTCTCACCTCTCCACCCTCCAACAACCCCAGCATCTCACCTCTCCAGCCTCCCACAACAGCAGACACCCACAACCCCTGCCTCTCACCTCTAAAGCCTCCCATAACAACAGCCTCCAACAACGACAGCCTCTCACCTCACCAACCTCCAACAACTCAAGCCTCCCTCAAGCCCAGCTTCTCACCTCTCCAGTCTCCCGCAACACCAGCCTCCCACAACCCCGGCCTCTCACCTCTCCGGCCTCCCACAACACCAGCCTCCCACAACCCAAGCCTCTCATCTCTCCAGCCTCCCACAACTCCAGCCTTCCACAACCCCAGCTTCTCGCCTCTCCAGTCTCTTACAACACCAACCTCCAACAACCCCAGCCTCTCACATCTCCATCCTGGCAAAACACCAGCCTCCCATATCCCCTGCCTCCCACAACACCAGCCTCCTACAACCCCAGCCTCTCACCTCTCCAAACACCGCCGAAACGTTTCAAACCATTTGCTTATGATGGTTAATCGATTTCTGCTCATTCCACTCTAAAACGACCTATGCGACACCCACTCACTTTATACACCATGTTCCCAAGTGCACAGTGGACTAAATGCTTCTCCCCACAACCGACATCTTTAACTGAATATCTTTCTGACCATAGTATTGATAAACCTGTTGTACGACATGTTGGCTAAAATATATCCTTGTACGCTCTTCGAAGAGGTGCGTGCATTATTACAGTTTAGAATGCAGAACAAGCTCATGATGTTTTCCATCTTACTTTCATTGACAACATTTCAATCACAGTTCACAAGCACACTACTCTCAATTCTTGCAGTGCTACGGGGATTTTACTGTATATCATTGTACAGAGTGATTTTCTGTCTTGCGTTGATGATATTTTTAAGCAATTAGCCCTTCAAGACATATGTCCTGCCCACTTGCGGGGGTAGGTGCTTTTCCAGTAATATCGCCTGCTTAACCTTTCACTGCCGTGAACTTCTGTCCTTCATTCATATCACGGGCCGTCGCCTAGAGGTCCATAAAGTGGTCCCTACTCCCCAACAGTGTTGAAATTGCTGGCGCTTTGAACACCACGCTAAATACTACAGATCTGCTATGGAGTGCCTGGTCTGCAGTGCCGCAGATCATTCTGTTACATCTTGCAATCTTCCTTCCACTTGTCTCAGTTGTAATAAACCTCATCCTTCTTTTTCTCACCAACCTCAGGTCTATCTTAATGAACGAAAACTCCGTTGTCTTAAGGAGAGCAAAGACCCAACATTTACTATGGCTGTCTCTCGGCTCTGCCTTCAGGGGAATCTTCCTCCTGTCCCTTATTTGCGAGATGCTAGGAGACCTCTAACCTTGGCGTTCCCCCTGCCTACCCTGTCGTGTCTTCTGGGGTCATCCCCATCTCTAATTCTTTTTCTAGTTTTATCCTATGAAACCCCCACCACCTTACCTACTTCTACCTCTACTTCTTCTCGCCCACTAGTTTCTCAGTCTGCAAGGCCTCGCATACCTGCATCTTCTTTGCACCTATCACCTGCGAAGTTGAACCTGTCTCATAAACCCAAGACTCACAATTCCCAAACAGTTTTCTTTTTCGGCATCTGTGCCTAGTTCTCACCCCCTTCCTCTCACACAAAGTGGAGGTTCACCCCCCTCATATGGTCCCCTTTTCTCCTGTTCTCCCCCAGACTTCTTCCCCAGTTACCTTCCAGCCTCCTTCCCCTCCTCTTCCACAGCCGGACTCTTCTGTCCCTGCCGGTGCATCTCTTGAGGCTCATACTTCCCTCCCCTCTCAGACCTCTTTGGTTCTCTCCATAGTCTCCCCGATCTCTACTTGCCTGTCTCTGAAGTCATGGTATCGGCATCTTCCTTATCTGCTGAAACACCTGACGTTATCTCCGACTATATTACGGAGACAAAACCCTGGATGGACACCAGCGTGCCTCCTTTATCCCTTCATATTTTTCACGGCCTTCACAGCAGTCTTTTATTCTCAGCATTCTGATTCCTACTTGCTTACACTCTTTCCGTTGCCTCAACACATTGACTTCACTGACCCTAATAGCCCATAGATTTTATCACTTCTTATTGTTGTTATACCTGCCATTGTGAATAATGACTTATTTACAATGGAACACTCATGGTCTCAGGGGTAATCGGGGAGAACTGCAGGTGTTGCTCTCCCAGTTATCCCAGTATGTGTCGGGTTACAAGAGCCCAAATTTCGTTCAGCTGAAATTCGTCCCTTTTCGGTCTGTGTGCTGTTGCAGTCTTCTGATCCCTTTTCTGGATGAATCATTTAATGAGAGTGCACTTCTTGTGGGCGTTGGTATATCATATCAACAGGCCTCTGCTGTATCATACTGTAGCCAATATTTATTTGCACAAATAGTGTACAGTTTGTTTTCTATATCTCTCCCTTTCCCGTGCATTCCGTATCTTGGATATTGCGTTCTTGATCTCTTCTCTGCTGCCGCCCATCTTGTTAGGTGATTTAATGCTCACTATCATTTTAGGGGAGGGTCCCACTGTGACACTCGTGGTGATCAGTTAGAGACTCTTGTCACTTCTCATCCTCTTCATGCTTTAAATACGGGTGCTTCCATCCATTTTGACTCTTGCACTCAATCTCTCTCTTGCACTGATCTTTCTATCTGCTCCTCGTCAGTTGCACTTGATTATGCTTAATCTATTCTTCCGGATTTGCATGACAGTGATCACTTTAAATTCCCGACCACCTCGTATCCCCCATTGGCAATTTGGACGAGTGAATTGGGACTCATACTCTCATCTTACTGCTTTTTGTGGGGACCTTCTTTCGTCCTCTATTGATGAGCTGGTGGACCAGTTTTCGACCTTAGTTTTGACAGCAGCATCACATTCTATTCCTCAAACCTCTGGCAGGTATTCTCAGATAGGTGTGCCTTGGTCGTCACTGCGTGTGCCTGTGCAGTGCATTTGAAATGTGCTGCGTGGGGCTAATCTTTTCAACATATCACTACAAACTGGCATAGTGCCTGATAAATGGAAAATGGCAAATGTAATACCTATTTACAAGGCAGGTGACTGGGCCTTAGCTTCGAGCTATAGACCAATAAGCCTTACCTCCATAGTGGGAAAATTTATGGAGTCAATCATTGCCGAAGCAATTCGTAGCCATCTTGATAGGCATAAATTGATTAATGAATCTCAACACAGTTTTAAAAAGGGGCGTTCCTGTCTTACGAATTTACTAACTTTTTTTACACTAAGGTGTTTGAGGAGGTAGATCATGGTAATGAATGCGATATTGTGTATATGGACTTCAGTAAGGCTTTTGATAGAGTTCCACATCAGAGGCTACTGAAGAAACTTAAGGCACACGAAATAGGAGGTGAAATTTTTTCCTGGGTAGAGGCATGGCTGACAAAAAGGCAGCAGAGAGTTTGCATAAATGGGGAGAAATCAGAATGGGGGCACGTCACAAGCGGTGTTCCTCAGGGATCAGTGTTGGGCCCATTGTTGTTCATAATTTACATAAACGACATAGATGAGGGAATAAATAGCGACACAAGCAAATTTGCTGATGACACCAAAATAGGCCGTCCAATTCATTCTCATGGGGACACTAGAGCACTCCAGGATGATTTGAATAGACTGATGCAATGGTCGAAGAAGTGGCAGATGCAGTTTATTATAGACAAATGCAAAGTTCTAAATGCTCGACAGGAAAATAATCGTGCCACATATAAACTAAATAATGAAGGATTTAGGAGTTCTGGTTAACAATAATCTAAAACCAAGACAACAGTGCATTAGTGTCTCAATAAAGCTAACAGAATCCTTGGCTTCATATCTAGAAGTATAAATAATAATAGTCCTCAGGTTGTTCTTCAACTCTATATATCCTTGGTTAGGCCTCATTTAGATAATGCTACACAGTTCTGGTCACCGTATTACAGAATGGATATAAATGCACTGGAAAACGTACAGAGGAGGATGACAAACTTGATCCCATGTATCAGAAATCTTCCCTATGACGATAGACTGAGGGCCCTGAATCTGCACTCTCTCGAAAGGCGTAGAATTAGGGGGGATATGAGTGAGGTGTATAAATGGAAAACAGGAATAAATAAAGGGGATGTAAATAGTGTTCTAAAAATTTCCAGGCAAGACAGGACTCACAGCAATGGCTTCATATTGGAAAAAATCAGACTCTGGAAAGATATGGGAAAGCACTGGTTTGGTAATAGAGTTGTGGATGAATGGAACAAACTTCCGAGTACAGTTATAGAGGCTAAAACCTTTTGTTGTTTTAAAAATAGGTTAGATAAATACATGAATGGGTGTGGGTGGGTGTGAGTTGGGCCTGACTAGCTTGTGCTACAAGGTCTGATGCTTTGCCCCTTCCTTAAGTGGAAGTGACCTGACTAGGTGGGTCATTGGGCTAATCCGGGGAGAGGGACATGGACTTGCTTCGCATGGGTCAATAGGCCTGTTGCAGTGTTCTTTCTTCTTATGTTATGAAATTCAGAAAAATTTTTGAATATATCATAGATTTCTTTAAAAATACCTGAAGCATTGAAAAAATTGAAAAATATGTTTTACTCCATATTTCGACGATTTAGAGCATTTAGAACACTTCAGACAAACCTGATTTTTTAGCTAAAATTCATGGATTTTCACTCTTGAAATATGTATTGACTCAATACTACACTAAAATGTAATATTTAACTTACTTTCAGCATAAAATTCAATTCTATCAGTAATTCTGATTAAAAAGTTTAAAAATCAATGAATTTTAGCTAAAAAATCAGGTTAGTCTGAAAAGTGTTCTAAATGGTCCAAATCGTCGAAAAATGGAGTAAAACATCATTTTAACAAATTTTTCGATTTTTTCAATGCTTCAGGAATTTTTAAAAAAATCTATGATATATTCAAAATTATTTCTGAATTTCACCAAAATTTTATGGGCTTTTTCAAAAATATGTAATATACTTTAAAATGTTGAAAAATGCTCGAAAATTTCAATTACATCAGTATATCTTTTTTAAAAGTACTTGAAGCATTGAAAAAATCGAAAAATATGGTAAAATCATGTTTTACTGCATATTTCGACGATTTGGAGCATTTAGAACACTTTTCAGGCAAATATGATTTTTTTAGCTAAAATTCATGGATTTTCAAACTTTTTTATGAGAATCACTGATGGAATTGAAATTTTAGAGCATTTTCAACATTCTAAAGTATATAGCATGTTTTACAAAATGCCCGTGAAATTTCGATGAAATTCAGAAATAATTTTGAATATTTCATATATTTTTTAAAAATACGTGAAGCGTTGAAAAAAATCGAAAAATATGGTAATATAATGTTTTACTTTATATTTCGACGATTTGGAACATTTAGAACACTTTTCAGACAAATATGATTTTTTAGCTAAATTTCATGGATTTTCAAACTTTTTTATCAGAATTACTGATGGAATTGAAATTTTCGAGCATTTTCAACATTTTAAAGTATATTACACACTTTTCAAAAAGTCCATAAAATTTCGATGAAATTCAGAAATTATTTTGAATATTTTACATATTTTTAAAAAATACATGAAGCATTGAAAAAATCGAAAAATATGGTAAAATGATGTTTTACTGCATATTTTGAAGTTTTGGAGCATTTAGAACACTTTTCATACAAACTTTACTTTTTAGCTAAAATATATGGATTTTCACACTTGAAATATATATTGACACAATACTACACTAAAATGTCATATTTAAGTTACTTTCAGCTTAAAATTCAATTGCAGCAGTAATTCTGATTAAAAAGTTTGAAAATCCACGAATTTTAGCTAAAAAATTAGGTTTGTCTGAAAAGTGTTCTAAATGCTCCAAATCGTCGAAATATGCAGTAAAACATCATTTTCCAATATTTTTCAATTTTTTCAATGCTTCAGTTATTTTTAAAAAACATATACTGATGGAATTGAAATTTTTGAGCATTTTTCAACATTTTAAAGTATATTACATATTTTTCAAAAAAAAAAACATAAAATTTCGATGAAATTCAGAAATAATTTTGAATATTTCATATATTTTTTAAAAATACCTGAAGCATTGAAAAAATCGAAAAATATGGTAAAATGATCTTTTATTGCATATTTCGATGACTTGGAGCATTTAGAACACTTTTCAAACAAACCTTACTTTTTAGCTAAAATATTTGGATTTTCAAACTTGAAATATGTATTGACGCAATACTACACTAAGATGTCATATTTAACTTACTTTCATCATGAAATTTAATTCCATCAGTAATTCTCATAAACAATTTTGAAAATCCATGAATTTTAGCTAAAAAATCAGGTTTGTCCGAAAAGTGTTGTAAATGCTCCAAATCGTCGAAATATGCAGTAAAACATCATTTTACCATATTTTTCAAAATTTTCAATGCTTCACGTATTATTAAAAAAATATATACTTATGGAATTGAAATATTAGAGCATTTTCAATATTTTAAGCAAATTTTTTAAAATGCCCAAAAAATTTTGATAAAAATTTAGAAAAAAATTTTAAAAATTTTTATATACTTAAAAATTTTAAAAAAGCGTTAAGTATTTAGAAAAACGAAAAAAATGGTAAAATAAATTTTTGATTTTAAATTTCGCGATTTGGAACATTTTGAAAACTTTTCGAAAAATTGTTTTAGCTAAATTTGAGGGTTTCAAACTTTTTTTTCAGAATAATGATGGAATGAATTTCTAGCATTTTCAACATTTTTTAAAGTATATTACACACTTTTCAAAAAATCCATAAAAAATTTTATTAAATTCAAAATAATTTTGAATTTTTCATTTTTTTTTTTAAAAATACCTGAAGATTTAAAAATCAAAAAAATTTAAAATATCTTTTTGTTTTTTAAAAATTTTTACCCTTAAAACATTTTTAAAAAATCTAAATAAAAAATAATTTTTCTCAATTAAAAAACATTGAAAATTTATAAATTTTAAAATATCAATTTTTACTTTTAGCTAAAATTCAATTCCAAGCAAATTTGATTTAAAAAATTTTTACAAATTTTTTAAAAAATTTTTTTTGCAAGTTTTAACTCCCCAAATTGTTGAAATTTTTAGAAAACACATTTTTTTAAAATTTTTTTTAATTTTTTACATATTTTTTTTTTTAAAAATATAAAAGATGGAATTGAAATTTTTGAATTTTTTTAAAATTTTTTTTTAAATTACATATTTTTTAAAAAAAAAAAAATTTATAAATTCGAATTTTTGAATTGGGCATTTAATTTTTAAAAAAAATGAACATTAAAAAATGAAAAATAAATTTAAAAAAGTTTTTTCTTAATTTAAATTTTAAAAAAAAAAAAAAAAAAAAAAAAAAAAAAAAAAAAAAAAGGGGGGGGGGTTTTTTTAAAATCAAAAATTTTAGCTAAAAAATAGGTTTGTCTGAAAAATGTTCTAAAGTCCAAATCGTTGAAATTGCAGAAAACACATTTTCCAAATTTTTTTTAATTTTTCAATGCTTCATTATTTTTAAAAAAACTATACTGATGGAATTAAAATTTTTTTAGCATTTTTCAACATTTTAAAATATTTTAATATTTTTCAAAAAAAAAAAAATAAATTTTGTTTAAAATTCGGGAAAATTAATTTTGAATTTTTTCAAATTTTTTTTTAAAAATCCCTGAAGCATTAAAAAAATCAAAAAAATATGGTAAAATATTTTTTAATTGCTTTCTTTCGATGATTGGGAAAGCTTTTAAAACACTTTTAAAAAAAAACTTCCTTTTAGTTTAAAATATTTGGTTTTTCCAAATTTGAAATATGTATTGACGCAATACTACACTAAGATGTCATATTTAACTTACTTTCATCATGAAATTTAATTCCATCAGTAATTCTCATAAACAATTTTGAAAATCCATGAATTTTAGCTAAAAAATCAGGTTTGTCCGAAAAGTGTTGTAAATGCTCCAAATCGTCGAAATATGCAGTAAAACATCATTTTACCATATTTTTCAAAATTTTCAATGCTTCACGTATTATTAAAAAAATATATACTTATGGAATTGAAATTTTAGAGCATTTTCAATATTCAAAAGTATATAGCATATTTTTCAAAATGCCCCTAAAATTTTGATAAAATTCAGAAATAATTTTGAATATTTCATATACTTTTTAAAAATGCGTTAAGCATTGAGAAAAATCGAAAAATATGGTAAAATAATGTTTTGATTCATATTTCGACGATTTGGAACATTTAGAACACTTTTCAGACAAATATGATTTTTTAGCTAAATTTGATGGATTTTCAAACTTTTTTATCAGAATTACTGATGGAATTGAAATTTTCTAGCATTTTCAACATTTTAAAGTATATTACACACTTTTCAAGAAGTCTATAAAATTTTGATTAAATTCAGAAATAATTTTGAATATTTCATATATTTTTTAAAAATACCTGAAGCATTTGAAAAAATCGAAAAATATGGTAAAATTTATCTTTTACTGTTTTTTCGACAACTTGTACTGTTTAAAAAACTTTTCAAAAAATCCAAAACTTTTTAGCTTTAAATAATGGTTTTCACCTTGAAAAATTTCATTTTACACCCAAAACTAAACTAAATATCTATTTAATTACTTTCAGATATAAAATTCAATTCTAGCAATAATTCTGATTAAAAAGTTTGCCCAAACCTGAAAATTTTTGGTTTAAAAATCCGGTTTGTCTGAAAAAGTGTTTTAAAAGGTTTCCCAAAACGGCGAAAAAATGCAGTTAAAAAAAATATTTTTCGTATTTTTCAATTTTTTTCCCAAAGCTTCAGGTTTTTTTTAAAAAATATGTACTGATTTGGAAAATTTAAATTTTTTAGAATTTTTTAACATTTTAAAATTTTTACTTATTTTTTAAAAAAAAAAAATTTTTTTTGAAATTCAGAAATTATTTTTTAATATTTCAAAAATTTTTAAAAAAATAGAAAAGAAGCATTGAAAAAATCGAAAATTTTGGGAAAATAAAAAATATGGTAAAATGATCTTTTACTGCATATTTCAACAACTTGTACCAGTTAAAACACTTTTCAAACAATCTATACTTTTTAGCTAAAGTACATGGATTTTCTCACTTGAAATATGCATTGACACAATACTAAACTAAAATATCATATTTAACTTACTTTCAGCATAAAATTCAATTCCAGCAATAATTCTGATTAAAAAGTTTGAAAATCCATCAATTTTAGCTAAAAAATTAGGTTTGTCTGAAAAGTGTTCTAAATGCTCCAAATCGTCGAAATATGCAGTAAAACATCATTTTACAATATTTTTCAATTTTTTCAATGCTTCAGTTATTTTTAAAAAATATATACTGATGGAATTGAAATTTTTGAGCATTTTTCAACATTTTAAAGTATATTATATATTTAAAAAAAAAAAAAAAAACATAAAATTTCGATGAAATTCAGAAATAATTTTGAATATTTCATATATTTTTTAAAAATACCTGAAGCATTGAAAAAATCGAAAAATATGGTAAAATGATCTTTTATTGCATATTTCGATGACTTGGAGCATTTAGAACACTTTTCAAACAAACCTTACCTTTTAGCTAAAATATTTGGATTTTCAAACTTGAAATATGTATTGACACAATACTACACTAAGATGTCATATTTAATTTACTTTCATCATGAAATTTAATTCCATCAGTAATTCTCATAAACAATTTTGAAAATCCATGAATTTTAGCTAAAAAATCAGGTTTGTCCGAAAAGTGTTGTAAATGCTCCAAATCGTCGAAATATGCAGTAAAACATCATTTTACCATATTTTTCAAAATTTTCAATGCTTCACGTATTATTAAAAAAATATATACTTATGGAATTGAAATTTTAGAGCATTTTCAATATTCAAAAGTATATAGCATATTTTTCAAAATGCCCCTAAAATTTTGATAAAATTTAGAAATAATTTTGAATATTTCATATACTTTTTAAAAATGCGTTAAGCATTGAGAAAAATCGAAAAATATGGTAAAATAATGTTTTGATTCATATTTCGACGATTTGGAACATTTAGAACACTTTTCAGACAAATATGATTTTTTAGCTAAATTTGATGGATTTTCAAACTTTTTTATCAGAATTACTGATGGAATTGAAATTTTCTAGCATTTTCAACATTTTAAAGTATATTACACACTTTTCAAGAAGTCCATAAAATTTTGATTAAATTCAGAAATAATTTTGAATATTTCATATATTTTTTTAAAAATACCTGAAGCATTGAAAAAATCGAAAAATATGATAAAATGATCTTTTACTGCATATTTCAACAACTTGTACCAGTTAAAACACTTTTCAAACAATCTATACTTTTTAGCTAAAGTACATGGATTTTCTCACTTGAAAAAATGCAGAAACCCAAAACTAAACTAAAATTCAATTTAATTACTTTCAGCATAAAATTTTAATTTCCCGCAATAATTTGATTAAAAAGTTTGAAAATCCTTCAATTTAGCTAAAAAATTGGTTTTTCTGAAAAGTTTCTAAGGCTCCAAAACGTGAAATAGTTTAAAACATCTTTTTTCAATTTTTCAATTTTTTTCAATGTTCAGGTATTTTTAAAAAAAAATATTTATGGAATTGAAATTTTTGAAATTTTTAAATTTTAAAAATATATTACATATTTTTTAAAAAAAACATAAAAATTTTATGAAATTCAGAAAAATTTTTTTGAAATATGTATATATTTTTTTTAAAAAAACATGAAGCATTAAAAAATCGAAAAAAAAAAGGTAAATTGATTTTTTACTGCATATTTTGGAAAATTTTGGAGCATTTAGAACACTTTTTAAAAAACTTTACTTTTTAGCTAAAAATATGGATTTTTTCCTTGAAAATTTTATTGACACAAAATCATAAAATGTCTTTTTTTAAGTTTCTTTCGCTTAAAAAAGTGAAAAAAGTAAAAATTTATTAAAAAGTTTGAAAATCCATGAATTTTGCTAAAAAAAACAGGTTTGTCTGAAAAGTGTTCTAAAAGTCCAAAACTGAAAAAGCAGTAAAACACATTTTCCAAAATTTTTAAAATTTTTTTAAGCTTTAGTTATTTTTAAAAAATATAGAGGGAATTTAAATTTTTGAGCATTTTTCAACTTTTAAAATTTTATATATTTTAAAAAAAAAAAACATAAAAATTTTGATGAAATTCAGAAATTTAAATTTTTATATTTCATTTTTTTTAAAAATACCTGAAGCATTTAAAAAATCGAAAAATATGGGAAAAAGATCTTTTATTGCATATTTCGATGACTTTGGGGCATTTAGAAAATTTTCAAACAAAACCCCTTCTTTTTTGCAAAAAAATTTGGTTTTCAAATTGAAAAATTTTATTGACGCAATATACACTAAATGTATATTTAATTTTTTCATCATGAAATTTGATTCACGTAATTCTCCTAAACAAAATTTTTAAAATCCATGAATTTTTGCTAAAAAATCAGGTTTTTCCGAAAAGTGTTGTAATGCTCCAAATCGTCGAAATATGAGTAAAACATCTTTTACCATATTATTCAAATTTTCAAGTTCAGTATTTTGAAAAAAAAAATATATTATGGAATGAAAATTTAGAGCATTTTTAATATTCTAAAGTATATGCATATTTTCAAAAAAGCCCCCAAAAATTTTTATAAAAAACAGAAATAAATTTTTAATATTTATATACTTTTTTAAAATGTGTTAAGCATGAGAAAAAACGAAAAAAAAGGGTAAAAAGTTTTTTATTTTATATTTCGAGTTTGGAACATTTGAACACTTTTCAGAGATATGGTTTTTAGTAATTTCAGGATTTTTAAACTTTTTTTTCAGGAATTACTGATGGAATTTTAATTTTTTAAGATTTTTTAACATTTTAAGGAAAATTACACACTTTTCAAAAAGTCTATAAAATTTCGATTAAATTCAGAAATAATTTTGAATATTTCATATATATTTTTTAAAAATACCTGAAGCATTGAAAAAATCGAAAAATATGGTAAAATGATCTTTTACTGTATATTTCGACAACTTGTACTATTTAAAACACTTTTCAAACAATCCATACTTTTTAGCTAAAATACATGGATTTTCACACTTGAAATATGCATTGACACAATACTAAACTAAAATATCATATTTAACTTTTTTTCATTAAAAAATTTAATTCTGCAATTTAAATTTTGTTTAAAAAAATTTGCAATCATCAATTTTTGCTAAAAAATCAGGTTTGTCTGAAAAGTGTTGTAAATGGTCCAAATCGTCGAAATATGCAGTAAAAGATCATTTTACAGTATTTTTCAATTTTTTTCAATGCTTCAGGTATTTTTAAAAAATATGTACGATGGAATTGAAAATTTTTTGAAAATTTTCAACATTTTAAAGTTTTACATATTTTTCAAAAAAAAAAAATTTTGTTAATTTAGAAAAATTTTTTCAAATTTCAAAAATTTTTAAAAAATAGATGAAAAACATTGAAAAAATCGAAAAAAAAAGGTAAAAATGATGTTTTACGTATATTTTGAAGTTTTGGGAGCATTTAGAACCTTTTCATACAAAAATTTACTTTTTTTGTAAAATTATGGATTTTCACACTTGAAATATTTTTGACCATACAAATGCAAATTTAAATTACTTTCAGCTTAAAATTCAATTCCGCTGTAATTCTGATTAAAAAGTTTGAAAAAACATGAAATTTTTGCTAAAAAAACGGTTTGTCTGAAAAAGGGTTTTAAATGCCAAACGTCAAAAAAGCAGTTTTTTAAAAAACTTTTCCAAATTTTTTTAATTTTTTCAATGCTTCGTTTTTTTTTTAAAAAAAACATACGAAGGAAAATTTAAATTTTCGAGCATTTTTCAACATTTTAAAGTATATTTCTATTTCCAAAAAACCATAAAATTTCGATGAAATTCAGAAAAATTTGAATATTTCATATATTTTTTAAAAAAAAACCTGAAGCTTTTAAAAAAAACGAAAAAAAATTTGGGAAAATGTGTTTTACTGCATATTTCGACGATTTGGAGCATTTAGAACATTTTAGGGGAAACCGATTTTTTTGCTAAAATTATTTATTACAAAATTTTTTATGAGAATCATGATGGAATTTAATTTTAGAGGATTTTCAACATTTTAAAGTTATAGCTATTTTTCAAAAGCCCATAAAAAAATTTTGATAAAATTCAGAAAAATTTTAAATTTTCATATATTAAAATTTTAAAAAAAGTGTTAAACATTTAGAAAAATCGAAAAAAAAATTTGGTAAAATAATGTTTTGATTCATATTCGATGTTTTTGGAAATTTGAACATTTTTTTAAATTATGATTTTTTAGCTAAATTTGATGGATTTTCAAACTTTTTTATCAGAATTACTGATGGAATTGAAATTTTCTAGCATTTTCAACATTTTAAAGTATATTACACACTTTTCAAGAAGTCCATAAAATTTTGATTAAATTCAGAAATAATTTTGAATATTTCATATATTTTTTTAAAAATACCTGAAGCATTGAAAAAATCGAAAAATATGATAAAATGATCTTTTACTGCATATTTCAACAACTTGTACCAGTTAAAACACTTTTCAAACAATCTATACTTTTTAGCTAAAGTACATGGATTTTCTCACTTGAAATATGCATTGACACAATACTAAACTCAAATATCATATTTAACTTACTTTCAGCATAAAATTCAATTCAAGCAATAATTCTGATTAAAAAGTTTGAAAATCCATCAATTTTAGCTAAAAAATTAGGTTTGTCTGAAAAGTGTTCTAAGTGCTCCAAATCGTCGAAATATGCAGTAAAACATCATTTTACAATATTTTTCAATTTTTTCAATGCTTCAGGTATTTTTAAAAAATATATACTGATGGAATTGAAATTTTTGAGCATTTTTCAACATTTTAAAGTATATTACATATTTTTCAAAAAAAAAAAAAATAAAAATTTTTATGAAATTCGAAAAAAATTTTTAATATTTCATTATTTTTTAAAATACCCGAAGCATTGAAAAAAACGAAAAAAAAAGGGAAAAAAAATTTTATTGAAAATTTTTGATGACTTGGGCATTTAAACCCCTTTTCAAAAAACCTTACCTTTTAGGAAAATATTTGGATTTTCAAACTTGAAAATGTATTGACAAATATACATAAAATGTTTTTATTTAACTTACTTTCATCAGAAATTTAATTTCCGTAATTTCATAAACAATTTGAAAATCATGAATTTTAGCTAAAAAAATCAGGTTTGTCCCCAAAAAATGTTGAAATGCTCCCCTCGTGAAAAAATGCAGTAAAAAAATCAATTTACCTTTTTTTCAAAATTTTCAATGCTTCCGATTATTAAAAAAATTATATTATGGAATTGAAATTTTAGAGCATTTTCAATATTCTAAAAATTTAGCATTTTTTCAAAATGAACCCAAAAATTTTTATTTTAAAAACAGAAAAAATTTTGAAATTTTTATTACTTTTTAAAAATGCGTTAAACATTGAGAAAAAACGAAAAAAATGGTAAATAAAAAAGTTTTTTTTTCATATTTTGAGATTTGGAAAAAATTTAGAACACTTTTCAGACAAAAAGATTTTTTTGCTAAATTTGATGGATTTTCAAAAACTTTTTTATCGAATTTCTGGGAATTTAATTTTCAAGCATTTTTTAACA